>CM019071.1:134774351-134841851 GCA_009667805.1 Leptobrachium leishanense
GTCATTTGACCCTGACCACTTCTCCCCGTTCCTTTCAGAGTATAGCAGCAATGTCCCGGTGTGGTCTCTCCGTCTGTTCCCCGCCGTGTCGGGAGCGCTGTGCGTCCCCCTCGCTTATCAGATCGTGGTGGAGTTGGGCTTCTCTGCCCGTGCCGGCCTGGTAGCCGCCATTCTGCTCTTGTTCGGTGAGTTGCTGGAAGCGCTATATATTCTCCGGTCAGCAGGAACATCTGGGGCGGGTACCACAGGGTGGGCACCACGGGGAGGATGCCATGCTCATCCATCATTTCCTAGATAGTCTGTGCACGGCTCTTTAAACTTTAGGTTCCGTCTCGACGAGCCGAATCGACACAATGTGTCCTTTCCTCTCTCCATAGAGAACGCTCTGATCACCCAGTCGCGTTTCGTCCTCCTGGAGTCCGCGCTCATTTTTTTTATCCTTCTGGCATTTCTTTCGTACCTTACGTTCTGTCGCTGTCAGATCAGGTAAGTCGCGGCTTGACAGGTGAGGTCCCGGTGCTTTTTGACCCATTTTGCCTCCTATACCCTTATCTCACAGGTTCACCTTGCACGGGGCCTTCTAAACAGGCGCCAAATATCCCACAATATGACGCTCTGTATTAAGATATGTGATCGGGGGCTCCCGGGTAATAGGAGGTCATGGAGCCCCCCAATTCTGCCAGCCCACTTGCAAGCTGCACCCGCATACAAGCACCGGCCATATGTACATTTATTTATTTACTTCTTCTGCCAAGGTCGAGTTAACTTGCTCTTTGGGTGCCTGAGCTCAATGTAACTCGATTTGGCAAGATCGTGGAGGAACGCACATTTTGCAGATGAAATTTGTTTGCTTGTTGGTTCCCGATCATGTCTGATAAACTGCAGCATGTTGTGGAAATTTTATTATGTGGACATTATGTTCTAGGATGTGTGTGTTTTTATAAGTTGTCATCTGTCTCCCTGTGTGAGGATTTAAACGGAGAAACACTCTGCTAGAGCGTTTCTCATTTGGGTTTAATCCGATCCAGCGGCAAAACCGTCAGTATGAAAATCTTCTCTTGGGTTTAGAGACGTGTTCTCAGTGTGTGTAGGCGTTTGGCGGTTTGTGAGTACTAAGTGCAATGCGCTGGGCTTCTTACCTTCCAATGTCTATGCACATTGGAGAAGTGAAGTCTGCATAACGAGAGATACATATTATATTTCTGTTGCGGCTACGCTATCCCTTTCTGGATACATACCTGCTTTTAAGACATTTAAGCCTTGTCTGTACACTGGTACCGTGTACAGGCAATGGCTGTATTGTCTCCGCAGATATATGTCACAAATCCATAAGAACGAGTAGACTGATCTTCACTTAATATTGATCAGATTTGATCAGTATTGAATGGGGTCCATACTGACAGGCATGGCTTACATAACTCAGGAATGAGTCCTGTAAGGGGGCTGGTCGGTCATCCCAGTCCACTCCCCTGTCCTTTTGATATGTAAATGTAATTACTGGGCAAACTGGTTCCTGTTGTAAAACCAGTGAGCCACTGGGCATTGTCCTATGGTGTATTAAATTAAGCTGACCAGGGGCTCATAGGCACTTGGACAGAGGATTTCCAGCTTGAAGCATGGTGTGTTGTGTGTGTGTGTGTGTGTGTGTGTGACTCTTTCTGGGTGAGGATGCAGAAGACCACAGCAGAGTCTCTGGGTCTCCTTGTTGGGAGCGTTCAGGTAAGTATGGCAGGGATAGCAGAGAACTGCTTGTAAGTGCAGCGGATCAAACTACATTAAGAAATTAATAGTAGATTAATTTCTACGACAAGCACGTCGGACGCGACAGGCGATGTTCTGCAACTCCCAGAACGGTGCTCGACGGACGTGAAGTCTGTGTGCGGTGTCTCGCCGACACGTGCTGCAGCACAGAAATCAAACCAGCAGGGGGAGCCCTCTGCCAGTCAAATACTGCACAAGGGTCGGCGACTTTGGCCCTCCAGATGTTTCGGAACTACATCCCATGATGCTCATCCGCTCATCAGGTTAGTGGAGATTGCTGATGGTTATTCTTGTTGTTCTGCAGCCCCTTCTCTCCGCGCTGGTGGTTCTGGCTGCTTCTCACCGGGGTCTCCTGCTCCTTGGCGGTGGGGTAAGTAACGGCTGAGTGCCTCCGATGTCCTTTGCTAGGGGCTCGCTCTAATACCCCGCTCTGTCTCCTCCAGGGTGAAATACATGGGGGTCTTCTCCTATCTGCTGATCTTGGCTCTTGCCGTCGGGCACAGCTGGCGACTTATCGGGGATCAAGCTCTGTCCAATGTAAGCGCCGTGACCTCACTCCGCCACAGCCGCGGCCTGCGATACGTCTCTGACCTCCAAGTGCTGCTTGTGTTGTTGCAGATGTCCCTGCTGTCCCATTTGCTGGCGCGCGGCCTGGCGCTGGTGCTGGTACCGGCGGCATTATACCTGGGGATGTTTTATATCCACTTGGCGGTGCTGATCCGTTCGGGGCCGCATGACCACATAATGAGCAGCGCTTTCCAAGCCAGCCTAGAGGTAACCCTAACCCCGGGGGGGAACGTGTCGGTCTGCTACCCTGTAGACACCTGGGGGGGGGGTGTCGGAATATTCAGGGTTTCTGTATCTTTGCAATACAGAGGATTCTGCTTTCATGTGGATTAAGGTTTAATAAATCCTGATTTTGGAACAAATGATAAAGATTCGGGGCTGAATATTCAGATCTCTGAACCAAATCCCCATTTTTTTAAATTGAAAATAGTGTTTTTTTTATTTTTTTTTAACCCCTAAATAATTGTGCAGATATTATTGACAGCCTCTGCCTGATTTTCTTTTTTTTCTTTTTTATTTTTTTATTTTATTTATAGATTTTTATTTTCAGTAAATTTACTTCATTTTTTTTTGTCCCTCGCCACATGCTGCTCCTCCGCTTCAGCTCGGGGATTACCGAACACAGAATTCCCCAAAACCTTTCTGCACAATATGCGCTCCTATACAACTTGCGTCGCGTAGGAACCGCAAATTGTGCACTGCAACAGGACGTGTGCGCTTTACACAAATTCCGTAGCGACGGATCGGAGCCGCACGCGCATGCACAGACCCGATCCATCGCTGCCTCTCTGAGAACGCTCGCTTCAGCCATTGGTCTCAGAGGGTGACATCACTAGTGACCGATCTGGCAGCCTGGGGGGGGGGATTCAAAATTTCTGGCTGCTGGGCGAGAGGAGGAAACTATTCCACTTCACTCAATGATTACACCCGATTAGGAGAGCAGGGGGCACACCTCCACTTCACTCAATGATTACACCCAATCGGGAGAGAGGGGGCACTCCTCCACTTCACTCAATGACTACACCCGATCGGGGGAGAGGGGGCACTCCTCCACTTCACTCAATGATTACACCCGATCGGGAGGGGAACTCCTCCACTTCACTCAAGTATTACACCCGATCGGAAGAGAGGGGGCTACTCCTCCACTAAATCAATGATTACACCCGATCGGGAGAGGGGGGGCACTCCTCACATCCTGATCACTTTATCTTTTTAGAGCGCCCCTTAAATCTTTAAACCTACATTAAAGTGGCTCTGAGTTTTTTTTACATTGTGTCCATTGGTCTCTGCCGCTTCTCATTCTGCGCGCTGTTCACAGGGCGGCCTCTCGCGGATCACGCAGGGACAACCGCTGGAGGTGGCTTTTGGATCTCAGATCACCTTGAGAAACACCCTGGGGAAACCCGTGCCGTGCTGGCTCCACTCGCACAAGAACACCTACCCCATCAGGTGAGCGTGTACCTACAGGGAAGCGGTTTGGCGCAGGGCAGTGTCCCGGCAGGAGGTCTCAGAGACGCTTCTTGCACGCGGGGAGGTGCTGGTAATTCTAATAAATAATAATAAAAAAAAATCCTTACGCCCCAATAAAAATAATAAAATAAAGCTGTGAATCCGAACGAGCGGGCGCTTTCATTTTTTTAATGCATGAATTGCCGCCGTCAGATCTGATGCGCCTGCGCGAGCTGTGCCGCGATTATCCCTTTCCAACTCCACCCCCCCCCAAAGAAAACACAAGAATCAAATATACCCCAATCATTTAACCTGATGACCCCCCGCCCTCATAACGCCTCCCGTTACTCAGCGTCGACCGTAATCGCTTTAGTTGAGTTCTTTTTCCGGCTGCATATTAACTCTTTCACTGCTCTCCAGGTATGAAGGGGGCCGGGGCAGCTCCCACCAGCAGCAGGTCACCTGCTACCCCTACAAGGACATCAACAACTGGTGGATCGTGAAGGACCCGGCGAGGTAACGATCAGATACGCCAGAATCTTTAAAGGAGGCATTTCTTCAGGGATCGGAACTTTTAACCCTTTCAAGACTGTATCCAAGTCCTGTGGGGGTGCAGAGGCAGCGCGTTGGTTAAATACAATAATTTATTTTGTGACACACACACACCATGGGGCAGGGCTGTCAAACTCCCCCCAAATGTTTCTGAACTACATCTCCCATGATTCCCTGGCCATTTATTGCATTGAAAGAATTCTGGGAATTGTTGACGTCGGGGGGGGGCGGCAGAGTTTGACAGCCCTAAAATAGGGGGTTATTCAATGACCCACGATGTTTGATGTAGAAAACTGCCGTTATTACAACCGCATCGGGCTGGAGAATCCCCTGCGTGTCCTGGCACAAACGACAGCAGAAGCTTCATCGGCGCATCTTCTCCTGCCGCTGTATAAACTTTGCCTTTTTGTGAAACGCCAGCGTTTGTTACTTTGCAACGCGGGTAACACCGGCGGCTACTTGATTAACCCTTTTATAGATCCTGGCTCATTCCGTCACGGTGAGGTCTCAGAACAGATTTCCTAACTTGCAGTATCTGTGTGATTCCTCTTCCAGGCAAGACATGGTGGTGGCTTCACCACCACGGACCATACGCCATGGAGACGTCATACAACTGGTACATGGGATGACCACACGCCTCCTCAACACGTAGGTATCAGGATGTGTGTCTGTCTATATATCTCTATATAAACCTGTATCTTAATATCTATTCCAGGGCTGTCAAACTCGCCCCCCCCCCCCGGATGTTTCTGAACTACAACTCCCATGACTCCCTGGCCAATTATTACATTCACGGAATTGTGGGAATTGTAGGCATCAACATCTGAGAGACTGGAGTTTGATCTCTGATCTATTCTTTCTTTCTGTCTGTCTTTCTGTTTGTCTAACATCTGTGTCTGCGAGGGGCTCTGTGTCTGCGAGGGGCTCTGTGTCTGCGAGGGGCTCTGTGTCTGCGAGGGGCTCTGTGTCTGCGAGGGGCTCTGTGTCTGCGAGGGGCTCTGTGTCTGCGAGGGGCTCTGTGTCTGCGAGGGGCTCTGTGTCTGCGAGGGGCTCTGTCTGCGGGGCTCTGTGTGTCTGCGAGGGGCTCTGTGTCTGCGAGGGGCTCTGTGTCTGCGAGGTGCTCTGTCTGCGAGGGGCTCTGTGTCTGCGAGGGGCTCTGTGTCTGCGAGGGGCTCTGTGTCTGCGAGGGGCTCTGTGTGTCTGCGAGGGGCTCTGTGTGTCTGCGAGGGCTCTGTGTCTGCGGGGCTCTGTGTCTGCGAGGGGCTCTGTGTCTGCGAGGGGCTCTGTGTCTGCGGGGCTCTGTGTCTGCGAGGGGCTCTGTGTCTGCGAGGGGCTCTGTGTCTGCGAGGGGCTCTGTGTCTGCGAGGGGCTCTGTGTCTGCGAGGCTGTGTCTGCGGGGCTCTGTGTGTCTGCGAGGGGCTCTGTGTCTGCGAGGGGCTCTGTGTCTGCGAGGGGCTCTGTGTCTGCGAGGGGCTCTGTGTCTGCGGGGCTCTGTGTCTGCGAGGGGCTCTGTGTCTGCGAGGGGCTCTGTGTCTGCGAGGGGCTCTGTGTCTGCGAGGGCTCTGTGTCTGCGAGGTGCTCTGTTGTCTGCGAGGGGCTCTGTGTCTGCGAGGGGCTCTGTGTCTGCGGGGCTCTGTGTCTGCGAGGGGCTCTGTGTCTGCGAGGGGCTCTGTGTCTGCGAGGGCTGTGTCTGCGAGGGGCTGTGTCTGCGAGGGGCTGTGTCTGCGAGGGGCTGTGTCTGCGAGGGGCTGTGTCTGCGAGGGGCTGTGTCTGCGAGGGGCTGTGTCTGCGAGGGGCTCTGTCTGCGGGGCTCTGTGTCTGCGAGGGGCTCTGTGTGTCTGCGAGGGGCTCTGTGTGTCTGCGAGGGACTCTGTGTGTCTGCGAGGGGCTCTGTGTCTGCGAGGGGCTCTGTGTGTCTGCGAGGGGCTCTGTGTCTGCGAGGGGCTCTGTGTCTGCGAGGGGCTCTGTGTCTGCGAGGGGCTCTGTGTCTGCGAGGGGCTCTGTGTCTGCGAGGTGCTCTGTGTCTGCGAGGGGCTCTGTGTCTGCGAGGGGCTCTGTGTCTGCGCGGGGCTCTGTGTCTGCGGGGCTCTGTCTGCGAGGGGCTCTGTGTCTGCGAGGGGCTCTGTGTCTGCGAGGCTCGCCTCTGTGTCTGCGAGGCTCGGCTCTGTCTGCGAGGCTCGGCTCTGTGTCTGCGAGGCTCGGCTGTGTGTCTGCGAGGCTCGGCTGTGTGTCTGCGAGGCTCGGCTGTGTGTCTGCGAGGCTCGGCTGTGTGTCTGCGAGGCTCGGCTGTGTGTCTGCGAGGCTCGGCTGTGTGTCTGCGAGGCTCGGCTGTGTGTCTGCGAGGCTCGGCTGTGTGTCTGCGAGGCTCGGCTGTGTGTCTGCGAGGCTCGGCTGTGTGTCTGCGAGGCTCGGCTGTGTGTCTGCGAGGCTCGGCTGTGTGTCTGCGAGGCTCGGCTGTGTGTCTGCGAGGCTCGGCTGTGTGTCTGCGAGGCTCGGCTGTGTGTCTGCGAGGCTCGGCTGTGTGTCTGCGAGGCTCGGCTTTGTGTCTGCGAGGCTCGGCTGTTTGTCTGCGAGGCTCGGCTGTGTGTCTGCGAGGCTCGGCTGTGTGTCTGCGAGGCTGTTTGTCTGCGAGGCTGTGTGTCTGCGAGGCTGTGTGTCTGCGAGGCTGTGTGTCTGCGAGGCTGTGTGTCTGCGAGGCTGTGTGTCTGCGAGGCTGTGTGTCTGCGAGGCTGTGTGTCTGCGAGGCTGTGTGTCTGCGAGGCTGTGTGTCTGCGAGGCTCTGTGTCTGCGGGGCTCTGTCTGCGAGGCTCGTCTGTGTGTCTGCGAGGCTCTGTGTCTGCGGGGCTCTGTGTCTGCGAGGCTGTGTGTCTGCGAGGCTCGTCTCGTCTCTGCGAGGCTCGTCTCGTCTCTGCGAGGCTCGTCTCGTCTCTGCGAGGCTCGTCTCGTCTCTGCGAGGCTCGTCTCGTCTCTGCGAGGCTCGTCTCGTCTCTGCGAGGCTCGTCTGGTCTCTGCGAGGCTCGTCTGGTCTCTGCGAGGCTCGTCTCTGCGAGGCTCGTCTCTGCGAGGCTCGTCTCGTCTCTGCGAGGCTCGTCTCGTCTCTGCGAGGCTCGTCTCGTCTCTGCGAGGCTCGTCTCGTCTCTGCGAGGCTCGTCTCGTCTCGTCTCTGCGAGGCGAGGCGAGGCTCGTCTCTGCGAGGCTCGTCTCGTCTCTGCGAGGCTCGTCTCGTCTCTGCGAGGCTCGTCTCGTCTCTGCGAGGCTCGTCTCGTCTCGTCTCTGCGAGGCTCGTCTGCGTCTCGTCTCTGCGAGGCTCGTCTCGTCTCTGCGAGGCTCGTCTCGTCTCTGCGAGGCTCGTCTCGTCTCTGCGAGGCTCGTCTCGTCTCTGCGAGGCTCTCGTCTCGTCTCTGCGAGGCTCTCGTCTCGTCTCTGCGAGGCTCTCGTCTCGTCTCTGCGAGGCTCTCGTCTCGTCTCTGCGAGGCTCTCGTCTCGTCTCTGCGAGGCTCTCGTCTCTGCGAGGCTCTCGTCTCGTCTCTGCGAGGCTCTCGTCTCGTCTCTGCGAGGCTCGTCTCGTCTCTGCGAGGCTCGTCTCGTCTCTGCGAGGCTCGTCTCGTCTCTGCGAGGCTCTCGTCTCGTCTCGTCTCGTCTCTGCGAGGCTCGTCTCGTCTCTTCGAGGCTCGTCTCGTCTCTGCGAGGCTCGTCTCGTCTCGTCTCTGCGAGGCTCGTCTCTGCGAGGCTCGTCTCTGCGAGGCTCGTCTCTGCGAGGCTCGTCTCTGCGAGGCTCGTCTCGTCTCTGCGAGGCTCGTCTCGTCTCTGCGAGGCTCGGCTCGTCTCGTCTCTGCGAGGCTCGTCTCGTCTCGTCTCTGCGAGGCTCGTCTCGTCTCTGCGAGGCTCGTCTCGTCTCTGCGAGGCTCGTCTCGTCTCTGCGAGGCTCGTCTCGTCTCTGCGAGGCTCGTCTCGTCTCTGCGAGGCTCGTCTCGTCTCTGCGAGGCTCGTCTCGTCTCTGCGAGGCTCGTCTCGTCTCGTCTCTGCGAGGCTCGTCTCGTCTCGTCTCTGCGAGGCTCGTCTCGTCTCGTCTCTGCGAGGCTCGTCTCGTCTCGTCTCTGCGAGGCTCGTCTCGTCTCGTCTCTGCGAGGCTCGTCTCGTCTCGTCTCTGCGAGGCTCGTCTCGTCTCTGCGAGGCTCGTCTCGTCTCTGCGAGGCTCGGCTCGTCTCGTCTCTGCGAGGCTCGTCTCGTCTCTGCGAGGCTCGTCTCGTCTCTGCGAGGCTCTCGTCTCGTCTCTGCGAGGCTCTCGTCTCGTCTCTGCGAGGCTCTCGTCTCGTCTCTGCGAGGCTCTCGTCTCGTCTCTGCGAGGCTCTCGTCTCGTCTCTGCGAGGCTCTCGTCTCGTCTCTGCGAGGCTCGTCTCGTCTCTGCGAGGCTCGTCTCGTCTCTGCGAGGCTCGTCTCGTCTCGTCTCTGCGAGGCTCGTCTCGTCTCGTCTCTGCGAGGCTCGTCTCGTCTCTGCGAGGCTCGTCTCGTCTCTGCGAGGCTCGTCTCGTCTCTGCGAGGCTCGTCTCGTCTCTGCGAGGCTCGTCTCGTCTCTGCGAGGCTCGTCTCGTCTCTGCGAGGCTCTCGTCTCGTCTCTGCGAGGCTCTCGTCTCGTCTCTGCGAGGCTCTCGTCTCGTCTCTGCGAGGCTCTCGTCTCGTCTCTGCGAGGCTCGTCTCGTCTCTGCGAGGCTCGTCTCGTCTCTGCGAGGCTCGTCTCGTCTCTGCGAGGCTCGTCTCGTCTCTGCGAGGCTCGTCTCGTCTCTGCGAGGCTCGTCTCGTCTCTGCGAGGCTCTCGTCTCGTCTCTGCGAGGCTCGTCTCGTCTCTGCGAGGCTCGTCTCGTCTCTGCGAGGCTCGTCTCGTCTCTGCGAGTCTCGTCTCGTCTCGTCTCTGCGAGTCTCGTCTCGTCTCTGCGAGGCTCTCGTCTCGTCTCTGCGAGGCTCGTCTCGTCTCTGCGAGGCTCGTCTCGTCTCTGCGAGGCTCGTCTCGTCTCTGCGAGGCTCGTCTCGTCTCTGCGAGGCTCGTCTCGTCTCTGCGAGGCTCGTCTCGTCTCTGCGAGGCTCGTCTCGTCTCGTCTCTGCGAGGCTCGTCTCGTCTCGTCTCTGCGAGGCTCGTCTCGTCTCGTCTCTGCGAGGCTCGGCTCGTCTCTGCGAGGCTCGTCTCGTCTCTGCTCGTCTCGTCTCTGCTCGTCTCGTCTCTGCGAGGCTCGTCTCGTCTCCGCGAGGCTCGTCTCGTCTCTGCGAGGCTCGTCTCGTCTCTGCGAGGCTCGTCTCGTCTCTGCGAGGCTCGTCTCGTCTCTGCGAGGCTCGTCTCGTCTCTGCGAGGCTCGTCTCGTCTCGTCTCTGCGAGGCTCGTCTCGTCTCTGCGAGGCGAGGCTCGTTTTGTCTCTGCGAGGCTCGTCTCGTCTCTGCGAGGCTCGTCTCGTCTCTGCGAGGCTCGTCTCGTCTCTGCGAGGCTCGTCTCGTCTCGTCTCTGCGAGGCTCGTCTCGTCTCGTCTCTGCGAGGCTCGGCTCGTCTCGTCTCTGCGAGGCTCGTCTCGTCTCTGCGAGGCTCGTCTCGTCTCGTCTCTGCTCGTCTCGTCTCTGCTCGTCTCGTCTCGTCTCTGCGAGGCTCGTCTCGTCTCTGCGAGGCTCGTCTCGTCTCTGCGAGGCTCGTCTCGTCTCTGCGAGGCTCGTCTCGTCTCTGCGAGGCTCGTCTCGTCTCTGCGAGGCTCGTCTCGTCTCTGCGAGGCTCGTCTCGTCTCTGCGAGGCTCGTCTCGTCTCGTCTCTGCGAGGCTCTCGTCTCGTCTCTGCGAGGCTCGTCTCGTCTCGTCTCTGCGAGGCTCGTCTCGTCTCTGCGAGGCTCTCGTCTCGCCTCTGCGAGGCTTGTCTCGTCTCTGCGAGGCTCTCGTCTCGTCTCTGCGAGGCTCTCGTCTCGTCTCTGCGAGGCTCTCGTCTCGTCTCTGCGAGGCTCGTCTCGTCTCTGCGAGGCTCGTCTCGTCTCTGCGAGGCTCGTCTCGTCTCTGCGAGGCTCGTCTCGTCTCTGCGAGGCTCTCCTCGTCTCTGCGAGGCTCTCGTCTCGTCTCGTCTCTGCGAGGCTCGTCTCGTCTCTGCGAGGCTCGTCTCGTCTCGTCTCTGCGAGTCTCGTCTCGTCTCTGCGAGGCTCTCGTCTCGTCTCTGCGAGGCTCGTCTCGTCTCTGCGAGGTTCGTCTCGTCTCTGCGAGGTTCGTCTCGTCTCTGCGAGGCTCGTCTCGTCTCTGCGAGGCTCGTCTCGTCTCTGCGAGGCTCGTCTCGTCTCTGCGAGGCTCTCGTCTCGTCTCTGCGAGGCTCTCGTCTCGTCTCTGCGAGGCTCGTCTCGTCTCTGCGAGGCTCGTCTCGTCTCTGCGAGGCTCTCGTCTCGTCTCTGCGAGGCTCGTCTCGTCTCCGCGAGGCTCGTCTCGTCTCCGCGAGGCTCGTCTCGTCTCTGCGAGGCTCGTCTCGTCTCTGCGAGGCTCGTCTCGTCTCTGCGAGGCTCGTCTCGTCTCTGCGAGGCTCGTCTCGTCTCTGCTCGTCTCGTCTCGTCTCTGCGAGGCTCGTCTCGTCTCTGCGAGGCTCGTCTCGTCTCGTCTCTGCGAGGCTCGTCTCGTCTCTGCGAGCTCGTCTCGTCTCTGCGAGGCTCGTCTCGTCTCTGCGAGGCTCGTCTCGTCTCTGCGAGGCTCGTTCGTCTCTGCGAGGCTCGTCTCGTCTCTGCGAGGCTCGTCTCGTCTCGTCTCTGCGAGGCTCGTCTCGTCTCGTCTCTGCTCGTCTCTCGTCTCGTCTCGTCTCTGCGAGGCTCGTCTCGTCTCGTCTCTGCGAGGCTCGTCTCGTCTCGTCTCTGCGAGGCTCGTCTCGTCTCTGCGAGGCTCGTCTCGTCTCTGCGAGGCTCGTCTCGTCTCTGCGAGGCTCGTCTCGTCTCGTCTCTGCGAGGCTCGTCTCGTCTCTGCGAGGCTCGTCTCGTCTCTGCGAGGCTCGTCTCGTCTCTGCGAGGCTCGTCTCGTCTCTGCGAGGCTCTCGTCTCGTCTCTGTGAGGCTCGTCTCGTCTCTGCGAGGCTCTCGTCTCGTCTCTGCGAGGCTCGTCTCGTCTCTGCGAGGCTCGTCTCGTCTCTGCGAGGCTCTCGTCTCGCCTCTGCGAGGCTCGTCTCGTCTCTGCGAGTCTCGTCTCGTCTCTGCGAGGCTCGTTTCGTCTCTGCGAGGCTCGTCTCGTCTCTGCGAGGCTCGTCTCGTCTCGTCTCTGCGAGGCTCGTCTCGTCTCGTCTCTGCTCGGCTCGTCTCGTCTCGTCTCTGCGAGGCTCGTCTCGTCTCGTCTCTGCGAGGCTCGTCTCGTCTCGTCTCTGCGAGGCTCGTCTCGTCTCTGCGAGGCTCGTCTCGTCTCTGCGAGGCTCGTCTCGTCTCTGCGAGGCTCGTCTCGTCTCTGCGAGGCTCGTCTCGTCTCTGCGAGGCTCGTCTCGTCTCTGCGAGGCTCGTCTCGTCTCTGCGAGGCTCTCGTCTCGTCTCTGCGAGGCTCGTCTCGTCTCGTCTCTGCGAGGCTCGTCTCGTCTCTGCGAGGCTCGTCTCGTCTCTGCGAGGCTCGTCTCGTCTCTGCGAGGCTCTCGTCTCGTCTCTGCGAGGCTCGTCTCGTCTCTGCGAGGCTCTCGTCTCGTCTCTGCGAGGCTCTCGTCTCGTCTCTGCGAGGCTCGTCTCGTCTCTGCGAGGCTCGTCTCGTCTCTGCGAGGCTCGTCTCGTCTCTGCGAGGCTCGTCTCGTCTCTGCGAGGCTCTCCTCGTCTCTGCGAGCTCTCGTCTCGTCTCGTCTCTGCGAGGCTCGTCTCGTCTCTGCGAGCTCGTCTCGTCTCGTCTCTGCGAGGCTCTCGTCTCGTCTCTGCGAGGCTCTCGTCTCGTCTCTGCGAGGCTCGTCTCGTCTCTGCGAGGCTCGTCTCGTCTCTGCGAGGTTCGTCTCGTCTCTGCGAGGCTCGTCTCGTCTCTGCGAGGCTCGTCTCGTCTCTGCGAGGCTCGTCTCGTCTCTGCGAGGCTCTCGTCTCGTCTCTGCGAGCTCTCGTCTCGTCTCTGCGAGGCTCGTCTCGTCTCTGCGAGGCTCTCTCTCGTCTCTGCGAGGCTCTCGTCTCGTCTCTGCGAGGCTCGTCTCGTCTCTGCGAGGCTCGTCTCTGCGAGGCTCGTCTCGTCTCTGCGAGGCTCGTCTCGTCTCTGCGAGGCTCGTCTCGTCTCTGCGAGGCTCGTCTCGTCTCTGCGAGGCTCTCGTCTCGTCTCTGCGAGGCTCGTCTCGTCTCTGCGAGGCTCTCGTCTCGTCTCTGCGAGGCTCGTCTCGTCTCTGCGAGGCTCGTCTCGTCTCTGCGAGGCTCGTCTCGTCTCTGCGAGGCTCGTCTCGTCTCTGCGAGGCTCGTCTCGTCTCTGCGAGGCTCGTCTCTGCGAGGCTCGTCTCTGCGAGGCTCGTCTCGTCTCTGCGAGTCTCGTCTCTGCGAGGCTCGGCTCGTCTCGTCTCTGCGCGTCTCGTCTCTGCGAGGCTCGTCTCGTCTCTGCGAGGCTCGTCTCGTCTCTGCGAGGCTCGTCTCGTCTCTGCGAGGCTCGTCTCGTCTCTGCGAGGCTCGTCTCTGCGAGGCTCGTCTCTGCGAGGCTCGTCTCTGCGAGGCTCGTCTCGTCTCTGCGAGTCTCGTCTCTGCGAGGCTCGGCTCGTCTCGTCTCTGCGAGGCTCGTCTCTGCGAGGCTCGTCTCGTCTCTGCGAGGCTCGTCTCGTCTCTGCGAGGCTCGTCTCGTCTCTGCGAGGCTCGTCTCGTCTCTGCGAGGCTCGTCTCTGCGAGTCGTCTCGTCTCTGCGAGGCTCGTCTCGTCTCTGCGAGGCTCGTCTCGTCTCTCTGCGAGGCTCGTCTCGCTCGCTCGTCTCTGCGAGGCTCGTCTCTCTCTGCGAGGCTCGTCTCGTCTCTGCGAGTCTCTGTCTCGTCTCTGCGAGGCTCGTCTCGTCTCTGCGAGGCTCGTCTTCTCGTCTCTGCGAGGCTCGTCTCGTCTCTGCGAGCTCGTCTCGTCTCTGCGAGGCTCGTCTCGCTCGTTCGTGCAGGCTCGTCTCGTCTCTGCGAGGCTCGCTCGTCCGTCTCTGCGAGGCTCGTCTCTGCGCGAGGCTCGTCTCGTCTCTGCGAGGCTCGTCTCGTCTCTGCGAGGCTCGTCTCGTCTCTGCGAGGCTCTCGTCTCGTCTCTGCGTCTCTTGCGAGTCTCGTCTCGTCTTCTGCGAGGCTCGTTCTCTCGTCTCTGCGAGGCTCGTCTCGTCTCTGCGAGGCTCGTCTCGTCTCTGCGAGGCTCGTCTCGTCTCTGCGAGGCTTCTCGTCTCGTCTCGTCTCCTGCGAGGTCGTCTCGTCTCTGCGACGGCTCTCGTCTCTGCGAGGCTCGTCTCGTCTCTGCGAGGCTCGTCTCGTCTCTGCGAGGCTCGTCTCGTCTCTGCGAGGCTCGTCTCGTCTCTGCGAGGCTTCGTCTCGTCTCTGCGAGGCTCGTCTCGTCTCTGCGAGGCTCGTCTCGTCTCTGCGAGGCTCGTCTCGTCTCTGCGAGGCTCGTCTCGTCTCTGCGAGGCTCGTCTCGTCTCTGCGAGGCTCGTCTCGTCTCTGCGAGGCTCGTCTCGTCTCTGCGAGTCTCGTCTCGTCTCTGCGAGGCTCGTCTCGTCTCTGCGAGTCTCGTCTCGTCTCTGCGAGGCTCGTTCGTCTCTGCGAGGCTCGTCTCGTCTCTGCGAGGCTCGTCTCGTCTCTGCGAGTCTCGTCTCTGCGAGTCTCGTCTCTGCGAGGCTCGGCTCGTCTCGTCTCTGCGAGGCTCGTCTCGTCTCTGCGAGGCTCGTTTCGTCTCTGCGAGGCTCGTCTCGTCTCGTCTCTGCGAGGCTCGTCTCGTCTCTGCGAGTCTCGTCTCGTCTCTGCGAGGCTCGTCTCGTCTCTGCGAGGCTCGTCTCGTCTCTGCGAGGCTCGTCTCGTCTCGTCTCTGCGAGGCTCGTCTCTGCGAGGCTCGTCTCGTCTCGTCTCTGCGAGGCTCGTCTCGTCTCGTCTCTGCGAGGCTCGTCTCGTCTCGTCTCTGCGAGGCTCGTCTCGTCTCGTCTCTGCGAGGCTCGTCTCGTCTCGTCTCTGCGAGGCTCGTCTCGTCTCGTCTCTGCGAGGCTCGTCTCGTCTCGTCTCTGCGAGGCTCGTCTCGTCTCGTCTCTGCGAGGCTCGTCTCGTCTCGTCTCTGCGAGGCTCGTCTCGTCTCGTCTCTGCGAGGCTCGTCTCGTCTCGTCTCTGCGAGGCTCGGCTCTCTCGTCTCTGCGAGGCTCGTCTCGTCTCGTCTCTGCGCGGCTCGTCTCGTCTCGTCTCTGCGAGGCTCGTCTCGTCTCGTCTCTGCGAGGCTCGTCTCGTCTCATCTCTGCGAGGCTCGTCTCGTCTCGTCTCGTCTCTGCGAGGCTCGTCTCGTCTCGTCTCTGCGAGGCTCGTCTCGTCTCTGCGAGGCTCGTCTCGTCTCTGCGAGGCTCGTCTCATCTCTGCGAGGCTCGTCTCGTCTCGTCTCTGCTCGTCTCGTCTCGTCTCTGCGAGGCTCGTCTCGTCTCTGCGAGGCTCGTCTCGTCTGCGAGGCTCGTCTCGTCTCTGCGAGGCTCGTCTCGTCTCTGCGAGGCTCGTCTCGTCTCTGCGAGGCTCGTCTCGTCTCTGCGAGGCTCGTCTCGTCTCTGCGAGGCTCGTCTCGTCTCTGCGAGGCTCGTCTCGTCTCTGCGAGGCTCGTCTCGTCTCTGCGAGTCTCGTCTCGTCTCTGCGAGGCTCGTTTCGTCTCTGCGAGGCTCGTCTCGTCTCGTCTCTGCGAGTCTCGTCTCGTCTCTGCGAGGCTCGTCTCGTCTCTGCGAGGCTCGTCTCGTCTCTGCGAGGCTCGTCTCGTCTCTGCGAGGCTCGTCTCGTCTCTGCGAGGCTCGTCTCGTCTCTGCGAGGCTCTCGTCTCGTCTCGTCTCTGCGAGGCTCGTCTCGTCTCTGCGAGTCTCGTCTCGTCTCTGCGAGGCTCGTCTCGTCTTCTGCGAGTCTCGTCTCGTCTCTGCGAGGCTCGTTCGTCTCGTCTCTGCGAGGCTCGTCCGTCTCTGCGAGGCTCGTCTCGTCTCTGCGAGTCGTCGTCTCGTCTCTGCGAGGCTCTCGTCTCGTCTCTGCGAGGCTCGTCTCGTGTCTGCGAGTCTCGTGCTCGTCTCGTCTTGCGAGGCTCGTCGTCGTCTCGTCTCTGCGAGGCTCGTCTCGTCTCTGCGAGGCTCGTCTCGTCTCGTCTCTGCGAGGCTCGTCTCGTCTCTGCGAGGCTCTCTCGCTCGTCTCTGCGAGGCTCGTCTCGTCGTCGTTCGATCTGCGAGGCTCGTCTCTGCTCGCGAGGCTCGTCTCGTCTCTGCGAGGCTCGTCTCTGCGAGGCTCGTCTCTGCGCAGGTCTCGTCTCGTCTCTGCGAGGTCTCGTCTGTCTCTGCGAGGCTCGTCTCGCGAGTCTCGTCGTCTCTGCGAGGCTCGTCGTCTCTGCGAGGCTCGTCTCGTCTCTGCGAGGCTCGTCTCGTCTCTGCGAGGCTCGTCTCGTCTCTGCGAGGCTCGTCTCGTCTCGTCTCTGCGAGTCTCTCGTCTCTCTCTGCGAGGCTCGTCTCGTCTCTGCGAGGCTCTGTCTCTGCGAAGGCTCGTCTCGTCTCTGCGAGTCTCGTCTCTGTCTCGAGAGCTTCTCGGTCTCTCGTCTCGTCTCTGCGAGGCTCGTCTCTGCTGCGAGGCTCGTCTCGTCTCTGCGAGGCTCGTCTCGTCTCTGCGAGGCTCGTCTCTCGTCTCTGCGAGGCTCGTCTCGTCTCTGCGAGCTTTCCTCTTGCGAGTCTCGTCTCTGCGAGGTCGTCTCGTCTCTGCGAGGCTCGTCTCGTCTCTGCGAGGCTTCGTCTCGCTCTGGAGGCGTCTCGTCTCGTCTCGTCTCTGGCGAGGCTCGCGTCTCGTCTCTGCGAGGCTTCTCGTCGTCTCGTCTCTCGAGGTCTCGTCTCGTCTCTCGCGAGGGTTCGTCTCGTCTCTGCGAGGCTCGTCTCGTCTCTGCGAGGCTCGTTTCGTCTCTGCGAGGCTCGTCTCGTCTCGTCTCTGCGAGTCTCGTCTCATCTCTGCGAGTCTCGTCTCGTCTCTGCGAGGCTCGTCTCGTCTCTGCGAGGCTCGTCTCGTCTCTGCGAGGCTCGTCTCTCGTCTCTGCGAGGCTCGTCTCGTCTCGTCTCTGCGAGGCTCGTCTCGTCTCGTCTCTGCGAGGCTCGTCTCGTCTCGTCTCTGCGAGGCTCGTCTCGTCTCTGCGAGGCTCGTCTCGTCTCGTCTCTGCGAGGCTCGTCTCGTCTCGTCTCTGCGAGGCTCGTCGTCTCGTCTCGTCTCTGCGAGGCTCGGCTCGTCTCGTCTCTGCGAGGCTCGGCTCGTCTCGTCTCTGCGAGGCTCGGCTCGTCTCGTCTCGTCTCTGCGAGGCTCGTCTCGTCTCGTCTCTGCGAGGCTCGTCTCGTCTCGTCTCTGCGAGGCTCGTCTCGTCTCGTCTCTGCGAGGCTCGTCTCGTCTCTGCGAGGCTCGTCTCATCTCTGCGAGGCTCGTCTCGTCTCGTCTCTGCGAGGCTCGTCTCGTCTCGTCTCTGCGAGGCTCGTCTCGTCTCGTCTCTGCGAGGCTCGTCTCGTCTCTGCGAGGCTCGTCTCGTCTCTGCGAGGCTCGTCTCGTCTCTGCGAGGCTCGTCTCATCTCTGCGAGGCTCGTCTCGTCTCTTTGGAAGAGCGGTGGGGGGAGACGAGACTCACAATCATCATATTTGGGTCAAAATTTTTTGTTGCCAAATTTCTTTGGGCGTTTAATGATACATTTATGTCAATAGCAGAATTTATATAACCTGCGTTTTTAAAACCAATTCCGCACTAATCGGGGGGTCACAAACCGACGTGTAACGGCCACGGTGGTCTCTCGGGTTTAGTGATGCTTGTGGTTTCTATTCACCCATTACAGAATCCGGTCACATCTCGGAAAAGCCAAACCTGTGCATTAGTGGCCACGGTGGCCGTCTTCACCTCAGAGCATGTCACCATGTCTGCGCCGTGTCCGCGCTCATCTAGTACCCTCTGGCTTCTTTCAGACATGACGTCGCTGCTCCTTTCTCCCCGTACGCTCAAGAAATCTCCTGCTACATCGACTATAACGTCTCCATGCCGGCGCAGACCCTGTGGAAAGTGGTGAGCGGCCGTCGCAGATCCGACACCGTATTGTATGTTCTTCAGCTGCTTAGATTCTCGCGCGGCAGTGATACATGTATAGACCAACCCCACGCACATCACACTGCATTTAATCAGGACAAGAATGGGTCCCCTGGGCCGGGTGGAAGTGGGTGAGGGCCCACCGGACTCCACGCCAGCCTGCCCTGTTATGGGAATCCGATTGTAACAAGCAGGGGGTCCGCAACCCTGGCACCCCAGCTGTTTTTAGAACTACATATCCCATGATGCCTAGTCAACCCAGACTATCTGAACATTATGGGAAATGTCGTTTCAAAACACCTGGGGGGGCCAAGGCTTCGCCCCCCCCCCTCATCTCCCCTCGTCCTCAGAGTCCTCTTCATGGCTGGATTCTGTTTTGGAATTTCATGTTTTGTTTTTTGTCCCTTTTCCAAAAAGTGGAATTATCCGGGTCCTCGCACGTGACCTGATCTTTCCCAGGGTCCGTGTCTTCCCTGATGGACCTCCCTGTCTTTCCACCCCATGTAGGAGATCGTGAACCGCGAGACTGACAGGGACACCTGGAAGACCATCTTGTCCGAGGTGAAGCTGGTCCACGTGAACACGTCGGCAACACTGAAGGTGTGAATTTATTTGATCAAATAATAGAAGTAATGCAGTGTGTTTCATGGGGGGCAATGGGGGGGGGGGTCTCATAACGCCCATTCTGAAACACGGACCCTCTATTATCCAGCCAGGTGGGGATATATCGGGGTTTCTGTGTGTGCGTGCGTACAGAAAATAACCTTGCTTTTATGTTGGTTCTACCCTCAGCTCAGCGGCTCGGCTTTACCAGACTGGGGTTTCCGGCAGCTGGAGGTTGTGGGGGACAAAGTGTCGAAAAGCTATCACCAGAGCCTGATCTGGAACGTGGAGGAGCACCGATACGGCCGGAGTGAGTGCACAGACGGGACGCATGCATTACGTCCATATCCTCCTCACTATTGTAAACTGTAAGTCCTTCCCCGTGTGATGTCACGACACGAGGTGGCACTCCTTCCACTGGACTCGCTCCTGGTGATGTCACGGTCCTACTGCGCTCCTGTCGTGTGGTGTGCGGCCATATCTAGAGAATAAACGGAACGATACGTCTCCTGGATCCGTGTCCCCAATCCCAATGTATCATAAGTAATCAAGGGGTATTTAGTACCTTGGCTGATAAAGTGTAAGCTCACCTGCCAAGGTCAAGGCAAACCTTATTGGTGTCCTATGCTGACCACTCACTTTGCTTACTGTTAAAGAGGATTGACTTGATGTTGGCAGCAGAGCTTACACTTTGAAGGCTATTGTTGTAATGGTTCAGCCGCCCAAATGCTACGAGAGGTGAGTGTGTGACGGAGCCTCTGTATTCGTAGAGCAGGGGGTCAGCAACCTCAGCCCTCCAGATGTCTGGAACTACAATCCCCATGAGGCTCAGCCAATCCAATGAGTACTAGAGCATCATGGGAGATGTAGTACCAAAGCATCTGGAGGGCCAAGCTTGCGGAGCGTGCTCTAGGTCTGTCTGGACGCGCTCTGCTCGTTTGTTTCTGGAAGTATAACACGATTCTATGAATGAGACATTGTGTCTGATGCCATTTGATACACACGATCCCGTCTTGGTGTACGTGTATACATTCTGTTCCTGGTGGGTCTGGTCCCTGATGTTTGGTGTTTTTATTTTTCCCCCACGTTGTAGGTCGGGAGCAATCTGAGCTGGAGCAGGAGTTACATTCCCCAACACAGATGGACGTGGCGAGGAACCTCAGCTTCATGGCTCGCTTTTGGGAGCTGCAGGTATCGCTCTGTGTATGTGTTTTATACAGGTTGAGGTATTCCTTATCCAAAAAAAGCTTCTTTGTGTCAATATGATGCCACCCGTGACCTCATGTGCCATGGGGCGAAATGATTAAAGTGTCGTATATAATGCCCTCCAGGCCGTGTATGAAACATTCCATGGATTCCAGGGTCAGACTGGATCCCCGTCCACGTGATCTCTCATTATTATATGCAAAAAATCCAAAACCCTTCTGCTCCCAAGCATTTTGGATAAGGGATACTCGACCTGTAATGGTGAGAAAGCTTTTCTGACGTCAGCGGTAATGCTCCATGCGTGCGTGGGAAATTCAAAACTCGCCGCTGGTGACATTGAGAAAGTTGGAGGAAACTCCTCACCTTTCCCCCGCAAATTCACCAGAAAGGGGGAGTTAAAAGGGTCAATTCTACACACCCTGACCACTTTACTCACCCTGACCACTTTACTCACCCTGACCACTTTACTCACCCTGACCACTTTACTCACCCTGACCACTTTACTCACCCTGACCACTTTACTCACCCTGACCACTTTATAAAGGAACACTTAAACATTTGGCAAGAAAGGGTTTTTGTTTGACCTGTATGTGATGTCACATCCAGGTTGAGGCCTGTCAGGGATGATTTACACGGAGCGCAGCCTCAGCGCCCACTTTATTTTTTGCTTTTCCCTTCAGTGGAAGATACTGACGATGAGAAGTGAAAATACAGAACATAAGTACAGCTCGTCCCCGCTAGACTGGCTCACCCTGGACACATCAATTGCGTACTGGCTGCATCCAAAGAGCACAGTGAGTGCAAGCTCTGAAGGGCAGAGCCGTGGGTAGAAGGGGGGGGGTGGGTGCAGTGACTATTTGATTGCTGGGAGTTCTGGGATACGCTCACACACAACGCACATTACTGTATCACCGGGCACCACAGCAATAAAACTCACAGTATTGTGCAGTGTGTATGAGCGTGAGTTTTATTGTTTTGGTGCTCTGTGATACAGTAATGTGCAGTGTGTATGAGCGTATCACAGAGCACCATAACAATAAAACTCATGCTCATACACACTGCACATTAAAACTCACTCATACACACTGCACATTACCGTGAGTTTTATTGTTATGGTGCTCTGTGATACGCTCATACACACCACACATTACTAAAACTCATGCTCATACACACTGCACATTACTGTGAGTTTTATTGCTGTGGAGCTCTGTGATACGCTCATACACGCATCTGATTGCGTCAGTAGATGACGGTTTGAATTCCTCAGTCAGTCGGTGCGTTGCTGTTCGAGCCCGGTGATCTCTGGGTATTCTGGGTGGATTTGGTTATGATCTGCTTTGCTTGTTCCAGGCTCAGATCCAGCTCTTGGGAAATCCTCTGATCTGGTATTCTGCCAATGCCGGCGCGCTCCTCTACTCTGCTCTGCTGCTGTTTTACCTGCTGCGCCAGCGACGGGCAATATACGACATCCCGTCAGGTAGGACTTCACCGATCAAGGGGGAAGGAAATCCAGCTTTATAAACCCAATACCGCAGTGGATTTGGATTTAAACAGAGCCTGGTTCCCCAGATCCCGTAATAATATGTGGTTAATACACAATATTCAGGTACGGAATTCACCCAGTGCTCTCTGTTCCAGATTCGTGGGGGGCGTTTCAGCTGACTGGCGCCCTGTGTTTAGGAGGCTGGGCTGTCAATTACCTGCCCTTCTTTGCAATGGAGAAGACCCTCTTCCTGTATCATTACCTCCCGGCCCTGACATGTCAGATCCTGCTGCTGCCCCCCTTGCTAGAACATATCTACCAGCATTTACTCAGGTATGTCTGATATGGAATATATTGCATTATGCGTTACAGGACGTGGGGTGGAAAAGGAGCCGCGGCATTGTCCATAAAGGCCGTCAGGAGGGACAGGTGTATGGCGATGCCGGGGGCAAAGCGGGAAGAGACGCTCTGCTTACCTTAAAGCACACCTGTCATACTCCACTACAGGGCGCCGCCATCTTGGCATTGGCACAGCAAACTGACACCCATTCAGCGCTGCTGACACTTACCGGTCAGAGAAGTCAGCCTACAGGAGACTGGCAATGGTGGTGCCCAACAGGGAACAGGACGGGCGCGCTTTAAGCTCCCCCCCCCCCCCTTGATGCCACAATTTACTGTCCGGTTCCAAAGAGTACAGGTGGGGGCGCGATACACGGGCAGCTGCTGGAAAACCTCAAGAAGCCAAATGCGTTTCTCAGAAGAGAAAGGGCTTAGCGTTTTCATACGGAGGTTTGTGTAAAATAACACCAAAATTTAAGGGCCTAGTTCAGGGGTCAGCAACCTTGGCTCCCTGATGTTTTGGGAACTACATCTCCCACAATGCTCAGGCACCCATTAGGCTGACTGAGCCACATAAGAAATGTAGTTCCCAAAACATCAGGGAACCAAGGTTGCTGACCCCTGGCCTAGTTGAAATTCTAGGAGCCCCCCCCCCCCCCCTGTACCTGGCAGACACATGACAGGCAGAGGACCCTAATCCCGAGTGCTTGAGACGCCGAGCAGTCTGGAATCTGGCCAGGATTTGAAAGCCGGAGGGACACTGGGACACACTGTTGGAAAGGGACATAACGAGCAGCCGGTGCGTTTCTCCCTGGTCCTGTGCAGCATGTCCCAGTGTGTCGCTCCCCCGACGCCTCCTGGACTTGGCCATCCTGCTGGCAAACTCGTACTTGCGTCAGTCGCCTTAACGTTTCTCACACGTTCTCCCCCAGGTCCGAGGCTCTGCGAAACACGTTCTCCGCGCTGCTGGTGGTTTGGTTGTCCAGCGTGTTCCTGACATATCGCAGACTCTGCCCTCTCACATATGGGGACCCTCCTCTCTCGCCGGCAGAGTTACGGGGTCTACGGTGGAAAGACAACTGGGACATACTGATTAGAAAGCGGTGATGTTTGCCCCTCCCCTGCGGACCACCTTGGTGTCAAAGAACCTAGAGAAAACCATCCGGCTGTAACGTGGGGACGAGTCAGCAAGCCGGTATTTATAGTAGTTGGTCATAGGTTAGGGCGATTCCGGTGCTGTCGGACAGGAAGCTGCGCGTCGATGCGAACGTTGGTGGATGATGGCGACGACTTGAGAGTCATGCACGAACGCATGAAGCGTGCGAGGTCAGAGAACACAACAGGTTTTGTACTTTTCTTTTTAATGAAAATGATTTGAAAATCGAATACTGGTCTGTTTCCGGCAGAAGAAAAACATATATTATATATATGAAACGCAGAGCAGCGACACGGCAAGACGGACACATCAATAACGCAGGAGACATTCTCAGTGTTCTTCCTCAACCAGGTTCGGGGTAGCTCTTACAGCCATGAACCAGTGTATGGGTTTTGTATCATTTAAAAGGCAGAAAACCCCAAGATGATAAAATTATTAATGATCATTTATTGTGGTTTCCGCAGTTCTTTCATTACAGAATAATGGTAACGGCAGCCGATGTAACGCGGGTTCTTTAAACAGGGCTGAAGTTTTGTTTTAGAGGCAGATTTGTATTTTTTTTCCTGCAATTTTGTAATATTTCAACCCAAAATATGCCCAAGAATAACACGGAGAAAATCAGAGCCATTATAAACTATTGCAGGGATCTCCGCTGCCCCCTAAGGGACACGGGGGGGGGGGGAGAAAGAGGAGAGGAGAGGGAGAGAAAAGAGAAAGAGGGTCTGAGCTCCAAAATCCCTGCTTTATAGATAATGCTCTGTTACATCCACTGCGTTGTTATATATTCAATGTAAAGCTTCATTGGAAATGGGTTAGACCAAAGCTTTCAAACTCTGGCACCCCAGAGGCTTCTGAACTACAACTCCCATGATTCCCAGGCCATCTATTGCATTGAAAGAATTCTGGGAATTGTAGGCATAAACATCTGGGGGAGCCGTGAGTTTGACAGACCAAACTGGGCCCTCTAGATGTTTTGAAACTACAAGTCCCATGATGCTCAGCTTCTCATCGGGCTAGCCAGGCCCCCATGGGAGATGCATTTCCAGAAACATCTGGAGGGCTGCAGCTGCTGACCCCAGGGTTACAATGTGAAGCCAAAGGAGTCGCGCAAAGGAACATGTCGACCTGATACCGATACGTTGTAACAAATTCTCAGATCCGCCCAGAAATATCTCTGCAGACAGGGCGTAAGCCCCATGGACTCCTCTCAGGGTGGCTCGACATCAATGCTCAGATTACAATGGGGATTAATAAAGTGCATCTGTCACACCTACCCGCAGGGAGCCGCCATCTTTTTCTAATGGTGTCGGCACAGCAATGAGAGCTGCCGGTGTTTACCTGTCAGGTGAGATCCGCGGCAGGACAGGCCTGTGTTTTCTGCTATGGTTGACATATTCCACCACGTAGTGAATTCACAGGACAATATAAAAAGCCCGAGGAGGTTGTGGTTTTTTTAATATATATATATATATATATATAATGAAATGTAACTCCAAGGGACGTGACGGTGCGTGAAATACCAGACCTGCAGCCACGGCAAGCGCTGCCAAAGCTTTATCAGAACCACGGTTTGCCAACAGCTCGATTTTCAACTTAAAGAATCTGTAGGGTTTCCCCAGTATTAACCCCTTCACTACTGTGATCATGTATACACAAATGGGCAGCCGGAGATCCTGATAACACCATGTGGGGCTGTGCTGTACGATTGCAAATTAATTCCGTTTGCTTTTGGGCCGCAGAAGGTGTTAGCTCACGATGCCCACGGTGCTGAAACCGGTTAAAAGCCAGCTGGTGTATGTACTGACACATCAGGCTTTCCCCAGCCGACACGAGCTGCAGTAACTCCATGTGGCCAGTAGATGGTTACAGTGAGGAATACACTGGGAATATTCCCAAATATTCCTTACTGTATAATTAAAGCATTTTCCAAACATCACAGGTTCCTGACGGTGGGTTTTTGGAAAATCACTTGGTAGTGAAGGGGTTAAGAACTATTTGGGGTGTAGAAGTTACACATTACCTTGACGTGACATAAATATGACTTACCAAAGACACCAATGTGTCGGAGCATGCCTCACCTTCAGGAAAGGAAACAGATCTGCCCCCACATTGTATACAAACAAAGTGCATGTACGTTCCACTTCGTGCATCAATCCTTTAAATGCAGCAGAAAAGTGCAGGGGGGGGGGGGGTTCAACTAAAAAGGCTAAAAAATGCCAATACTTGACGAACCTTTTCAAAGATTTACAGAGACTCCTGATGCTGTTGGTAGCAGATAAATTGCCCCATAAATAGAATCTAAAACGACATGACTATCCCTTTAGCAAAGCACTGCGGGTACACTGTGCCACATCTGAGGGGTCTGTGCCTGCGCGAGAAGATGCCGCGGACCCAGCCGTGCTCGCTCTACCAGATCTCCACCTGTTATTGCTCCTTCAGCCGTTTACAGAGCATCAAATCCAAAGCAAAAGGTTAACAGGTGCGCTGTGCGATCCTACCCAGCCATGCTGATACAGCGAGAAGGGTGACGATGGATGAGGCAGGAGCGTGGGAAGACCAGGAACGTCAATACAGGGTAAAAGGATATGACGCAGCATGAGGCGATGGAAGAGAATACATAAAATAGGCAGACACAGGATAAACCAGGGCTGTCAGACTCCGGGGTCCCCCGATGTGTTGATGTTGCATTCTGAGAATTGTATACCAAGTGACCAGAGTCATGGGAGTTGTAGTTCAGAAACATGGGTCTGACAGCCTTGGGATACACGAGGGAGCCAATGCAGAGGCTTGGGGGAAGGATATGTGGGTTTGCATCTCCATCAGTGAAGGGGAAACCTTGGCACACCAGATGTTTCTGAACTACATGTCCCATGATGCTCAGCCAGCTTTATGTGTGACTAAGCAGCATGGGACATGTAGTTTTGAAACAGCTGTGTCATGTGGATTTGCTTTAGCTGCCGGCTTCAAGATTTGTGCAGACAGAACGGGGGCCATCAAACTCATGGCACCCCAGATGTTGATGCCTACAATTCCTAGTATTTTTTTTTCATTGTAATATATGGTCAGGGAATTATGGGAGTTGTAGTTCAGATACATGTGGAGGAGCCAGAGTGTGAGATCCCTGCATTAGAGCAATGCATGCAGATGAAGTAACACTCTACAAATGGATATTGAAGGATGGGTGGGTAAAGAGCAATGAAGACATATGTTGGAAGCTACAGGCCGTCCGGCTTGACCATTCCCGACGCGATGCCTTCTGGTCGCAGCAGCCACGGAATAGAAGTCTATAAAGACTCGGTAGGTGCGTTTAGTGCATAAAGCTGAATATGTATTGATGAATAACAACATCTGGATTCTCGTCTGGCGCCTCACCGTTTCACCGGCCGAGGACTTACGCAGAGCTGGGCTCAAAAAGATGCCCAAACCCATCTACAGACGCATACACAAGCTTTTTAAGGTGCAGTAAAAACCAAAAACCCCCCAAGAAGTACTGGTACAGCGAGCCCCGAATGAGCCCGTTTTCAGTGCTGGCGCTCACTCGAGTCTCGGGAACAAGTGAAGCGAGAGTTAAAATAATTACACATCAAGAAGTCCGGGTATCCGATGCCCGCAGGCCTCAACGCCTTCATGGAAATAGTCCCTACGAGGCTACAGCTGCCAACAAAAAGGGGCTTCATCACATCTAGGATCAAAAGAACTTAAAAATGTCACTTCTGAGGCAGCGGCGCCATCGTTCCAGTCACCATCAGTTACTGGTCCTTACCAATGTCCTCCAGGGAATACAAGCCTAGATGGAAGGGGGGGGGGTGTGACGGAGCTGTGGCTCGGACACTCGGTGACAGCATGGGAATCAGTGCGGTCGGCTGCTGGACTCCCGGTGCGTGCGCTTTCCCGGCACGAGAATGGCTGCAGGTTCCCCTTGCCCAGGGAAGGTCCTCTTCTGAGAAGAACGGCCGTTCGTGACTCCGCGTTGCCACTTGCAGATGTCACCGTTTAGGATGTCCTGGATGTGCTGCACGATCAGATTAATGGCCACTGGAGGGAGAAAGATGGAGACCGTCACCACTGGCATCATCCGCTCAAACACATAGGGTGAGGATCGCTGCTGATTGTAACGTTACTCACCCATGTTGTCCACGCCGCGTGGGATAATCACATCAGCGTACTTCTTAGTCTACGAAAAGCAAGATGCGAGTTAGGACAGAGCGTGTTTAACACGTGTCACTTATAAGAAACACAGAAAAGTCAGGAGTTTTGTGCAAAAATAAAGACGAAAAGAAAAAAAACACCCAAAACAAACTACAGAATATAAGAGTCACTGCCCCATGGGAAGCACGCAGCCGTCACCGCCCCATGGGAAACACGCAACCCACAGCTGTCACCGCCCCATGGGAAGCACGCAACCCGCAGCCGTCACCGCCCCATGGGAAACACGCAACCCGCAGCCGTCACCGCCCCATGGGAAACACGCAACCCGCAGTCGTCACCGCCCCATGGGAAACACGCAACCCGCAGCCGTCACCGCCCCATGGGAAACACGCAACCCGCAGCCGTCACCGCCTCATGGGAAACACGCAACCCGCAGCCGTCACCGCCCCATTGGAAGCACGCAACCCGCAGCCGTCACCGCCCCATTGGAAGCACGCAGCCGTCACCGCCCCATTGGAAGCACGCAACCCGCAGCCGTCACCGCCCCATGGGAAGCACGCAACCCGCAGCCGTCACCGCCCCATGGGAAGCACGCAACCCGCAGCCGTCACCGCCCCATGGGAAGCACGCAACCCGCAGCCGTCACCGCCCCATGGGAAGCACGCAACCCGCAGCCGTCACGGCCCCATGGGAAACACGCAACCCGCAGCCGTCACTGCCCCATTGGAAGCACGCAACCCGCAGCCCTCACCGCCCCATTGGAAGCACGCAACCCGCAGCCCTCACCGCCCCATGGGAAGCACGCAACCCGCAGCCGTCACCGCCCCATGGGAAGCACGCAACCCGCAGCCGTCACCGCCCCATTGGAAGCACGCAACCCGCAGCCGTCACCGCCCCATTGGAAGCACGCAGCCGTCGCGCCCCATTGGAAGCACGCAACCCGCAGCCGTCGCCGCCCCATTGGAAGCACGCAACCCCCCGCCGTCACTGCCTATCCAAAAGCTGCCACCTTGTGGATAGAGAACATGCGCCAAAAAACACATTAGCAAAAAGAAAAAAAGAATTAAATGTAAAACAATTTTTAAAATTTATGGATTTTGATGGCATCATTCCCAGCTGCGTCCACAAGGTGGCGACTTGGTGATTGAAATGCTGGGCCATCGCTGCCGTATTCAGCAGTCACTGCCGAACAGGAGAAAACTCTGCAGGTTAAGTTCCAGCGTCACCAGGTGAACGCACATGGCAAACCTGCTGCCTCCGTCATACCAGCCCAAGCGTCACAGTATCAAGGTCTGTGTCTCTATTACCCATATAAAACGGACCCCGACACGCTGCGAGTTACCGGCAGGCAGAACTCCTCGAAGGCCGGCTTCACAAAAGTGGTGTATTGTGTCAGGATCTGCTCCAGGTCCCTACCCCTCTTCATGTCGCGCAGAACTGAAAGAGAAGCGCCGGATCAGGGCACACATACTGCAGGGAGCGTCCTGTTATAGCACGGGGAATACTTTAAATAAGTCTGACACCTCATTTCAACAGGGTAACGAATGGGGACCGCTGCCTGTGTGTGTAAAGCACAAAAATGCAGGGATAGTCTGCTATATATAAATAATACGGTGCGTATATATCATGGAGGACGTCACCGCTCGCCATCATGACACCCTGGCCAAGCATAACCAGCCCTGAGAGACCTGAACCCCAAATGAAGGACGACAGCTGCTCATCACCTTCCTTTTTGCCTGTAGACTCACGGCTCCTGGCTCTGAATATTTAACCCCTTCCTTGCCGCGCAGCTTTCCTTCCTAAGTTTTTATATTTACTTTAAGGGATTTAGTTTTGAGCGTATTTCGAGTATTGACTCCCTATCCCGCCCCCCCCCCCCACCGCCTTTGTCATCTTCTTGACTTACCCCTGCGGGACAAGCGGACGTCAGAGTCAGTGTCCACAAACAGTTTGAGCTGGAACATGTCCCGGATGTCCTGGTTATAGAAGGCGAGGATCCCTTCAAACAGCAGCACATCCGCGGGGTACACCGTGGTGGTCTCGGAGAGCCTGCGGGGGGGGGGGGACACAAAACGTTCTAACTCCAGGTGTGGTCAGAGACATAACAAAATGAGGAGGGTTTATTCAAAGTGGTGAAGTTTTATTTAAAAAAAAACGAAGGTAGGAACGTGCATTATTCCAGTCACTGTACCAGTCTTACGCTTTTAACCACGTTCCTCCCGATGCCCAAAAACCTTACTCCTATCCACATTTCCAAAAACTAAATTTCTGCAAACTCTCAGTCAAAAAGAAAATTAAAACGTGTTGCGCGCGGCGCAGCATTGTTAAGATACCCGATTTATCCATGCTGGCCGTAAGGAGCCCAGGTAGTATGTATAATACCATTCCCATTGCATTTCAAGGTCTATGGACGGTTTTTGAAATCTGCCCCATCTGTGGGTACTCTGCACATGCTCAGTGTGTCCCTTAGAGATTTCTGAAGTCACCCATTCACTCTCCTTGTGGACCGTTAAGCACAGATGTCCGACAAAGCGGAAGGCTTTCAGCCTCTCAAAAGGGACCAAATGATGACATGTCTGATGCATAGGAGTAAAGGGACCAGAGCATGGCAAAATAAGCGAAAAATAAAATAAATAAGCCTTAATGTGAAACACAATGGCCAAATATCCATTAAAGTTGGATGGGGCTAAACTTAAAAGGTTTGGGATCTGATGTTCAACCATCCTCAACATCAAGAGCAAAATCCCTTAACACTTCAATATGAGCAGGCCAAAAACATCTAGACTTTAATCTGATCCCACGGTGCCGGGGGCAGAGCAACCAGCCATTTCCTTTGGCCGAGTGCAGTGGCACATGCCAGGTCGTGCTTAGCTCCATGAAGTTCAATGGATGCCAGGAGCTGATACCGGTGGCTCCCAACTATTCTGACTTGTGTCACTAATACAGCAGCTGGGTTGGCAAGCGGGAGCCGCTAAAGACAAGGGTCAGCAACCATGGCCCTCCTTATGTTTTGGAACTACATCTCCCAGGATGCTCTGCTCCGCATTAGATTGAACTACATTTCCCATAAGGCTGAGTCAAAGACATCTGGAGTGGCAGGGTCGCTGACCCCTGCGCTAAGGGGTATTGTCTTGCACTGATATTTTAGGTTAGCGGCTCCCTGTTGCAGAAGGGACGCCTATTCCGACCCTACATTTAAAAATCAGCAAAGACAACACCACAGAGATACAGTCAGGTCCAGAAATATTGGGACATGGACACAATTCTAACATCTTTGACTCTATACACCACCACAATGGAGTTGGAATGAAACAAACACAATGTGCTTTAACTGCAGACTGTCGGCTTTAATTTGAGGGTATGTACATCCAACTCAGGTGAACGGTGTAGGACTTACAGCAGTTTGCAGATGTGCCTCCCACTTGTTAAGGGACCAAAAGTAATGGGACAATTGGCTTCTCAGCTGTTCCATGGCCAGGTGTGTGATATTCTCTCATTACCCCAATTAATTAGTCCTACACCGTTCACCCGAGTTGGATGTACATACCCTCAAATTAAAGCCGACAGTCTGCAGTTACAGCACATTGTGTTTGTTTCATTCCAACTCCATTGTGGTGGTGTATAGAGCCAAAGATGTTAGAATTGTGTCCATGTCCCAATATTTCTGGACCTGACTGTACATCTAAAGGCCGTGCGTATGCTCACCGCAGCACACCCACACGGCGCCGACACCAAACACAAGCCCTGCTGTCAGACACAACAGTCAAACTACAGCATTTCTCATCAGCACCAATTAAAGACAGATATGCGCCACAAACGCGTCTACAAAACGCAACCGGAACCTAGCTCACTGTGCCAGCGCACACCTTCATCGTTACATCATAGCAAATGGACGTGGGTTTTAGAAACACCAACTAAAAACAAAACCTAATGATGTCATCGCTAGAAAGTCGAGCAGCACCATGAAGTCAGTAAGTGACACTTGCACGCGGGCGGGCGCTCACCTGGAATGGGTAACAAAGTCGTACGTGGGCACGTCCACAATCTGGCCGTCCAGGATCCGGGTCAGCGTGGCGTGCATCAGGTCATTATCGAACGCATCTAAAATTAATAATAAAATATAGAATCAAATCACTGACATCAGAAAGAGCGAAAATTACCTGTAAAATAATACAAAATATATATAGATTTTTTTAACAAAGTCATAATTGCTGCGACACAGTTCGGGGACAATTTACTGCGTCCACTTTGATTCCGGAAGAGAGAGGAGCCGGCAGACGAAAGATAGATGCATTTAATGGTTTCTGTTGTGCGCAAACACGAGGGCTGACGCGCAAGCGCTGTTGACTTAGCAGTGGTGGACTCACCTGGGTGATCGAAGTTGTACTGGCCCTTGATGGCCCTGGCTTTCTGCTCCGGGGTCAGCACTTTGTAAAACCGGTCCTGGCTTAAAATCACCACTTTCCGCTGCCGGTGGTCCACCTCGTTCTGCCCCAGCAGCTCCATGATCTTCTCGCACACCGTGGACTGAAAGGAAAGCAGGGTCGGGGCACGTTCAGACACTTTGCGGTTTCATAGTTAAAAGCGCAAACAAAACAAAATGTAAAAAAAAAAAAATAACGGTAAAAAATACAATGAACGAACATCAGCGCGCTCTGCGGACACACCACACCGTATATTACACTGCATATACACACCGCGTGGCCGGCATTGGGGGGGGGGGGGAGCGCTGGACAGGGTTTTGGTTGTCCTAGGATTTAAAATGTGAAATGCGTTGGGATCCTGACCAGCACTCTGGAAAAGTACAATATTCATTAAAAAGTCATGGAACGTTGCTGTCAATACATGTATACACACACACACACGCGCTTCAATATAATGTGCGAGACGCGTCGGTACGCTGACGTAAGGGAGAATGTGGCCTTTGGCCGAGGTCAGGCAGATCTCCAGGTGTCATGGAAGGACACGTAGAAATCAGGTCAATATTTGCAAAACCGAGCAAAGTCCGGATCCCGTAAAGCACGCCGCGTTCCTCCACCCATGAAAAAAAAAGATAAATATATATATTTTAATATTTACAAATAACGGTTTGATTAATTTAAATATCAATGACTGGAACTCCTGTAAAAGCAGCAGAAAGGGGGGGGGGCGACGGAAACGCAGCAGAGAATAAATCCCTCTGGGAGACTTGGGGCACAATCCCACCCAGCGCGGGGGAGGAGGGTTACCCCGAGAGCACCTGCAGGAAAATAAAGGGAATAATTATTGGGGGGGGGGGGGTGTTATAATCTCCGCTACATGCGATCATATATATTTATTACACACAATGTCCAGGTCATTCAAGGTCAAAGTTGCAAATACCAGTGAACACAGCGCCAGCGTTTCACAAAAGCTAAATCCAAGGAGTGGCAGGAGAAGCATATACACACTATATATATATATATACACACACACACTGTATACACCCAGTGTGCATCATACTGTATACACCCTACTCACACAGATATATATATATATATATACACACACACACACACTGTATACACCCAGTGTGTATCATACTGTATACTATACACCCTACTCACACACGGATATAGATATATATACATACACACTGTATAGGGGTTGTTCTTTGTATATAAGCAGTGTGTGTATACACCCTACACACACACACACTGCTTGTGTGTATATATACACACTGCTTATATACACACACACACACACTAGTCACATTGTGTGTGTGTATATATATATATATATATATATATATATATTAGGGATAGACTGATATCATTTTTTCATGGCCGATACAGATTATCGGCAGCTTTTCTGGCCGATAGCCGATATTTGGTGCCGATATTCTGTAAATTTAAAGTTCTGAAAAGAAACCAGCACAAATCTGACTATGCCATGAACTCAATGGCCTAAACAACAACCTTCGTGCAAACGTTTCCACCGGTGCAAAAAACATTTAACGCGAGGAGCAAAACCCTTTACGCCGAATGCCATATTATATAGCGCAACAAACGCACGTAATCGTCTACCGCGGGTGAACCTGCGAACCCTGCGTGAGCTTACTGTACATCGCGCGATCTATACTTAACATTGTGAGCGCAAATGCGTTGGTACGCGGATGGTATTACAATCTATGCGCAGTTTGTAACGCACAGCGTTTGCGCGTATAATTTTAGCAACTCCTAAAAGCTGGTGGTAACGGCAAATCTGAACGTCCTGACCGAAATCAAATACGCCAGCCCAAAAAAGAAAAAAAAAAGAAAAATGCAGCAAAGTATAGTTACACATTCTACACATACCCAAACTAATAAAATGGAGAAGTTGTGCGTGCATGTATTATTGCTGCAGCATATATGCTCAGATTGACTTGTGGTTGTGGTTCTTAATTCTGATTGGCTGAATTGCGTGGAAAAAAAATATGACAGTAAGCACACTAATTTCTGCGCGCAGCGGTACTGCGTGAGCATTTGGGCGCATCCGGTTTACGCGCGTTATTGATTGGATCAAAAACGCGTGAGGATTGTAATTCCAGCTTTGATTTGCGCACGCAAACGTTTAACGCTTGGTGCAAAACTTCACGCTTTGCGCGAGCGTTTTTGCGCAAAGATTGTAATATAGCCCAATGTGTTTAACATGTAAACATTGCACCACATCCACTTCATTTATTCAATTTAATAAGAATTTTTATTTTATTTAATCTTTTATTTTTTTTTACAAACAATCAGACCGTGACTTTGGCTTTCTTAAAGATCCCTCATATGATCCTGTATGTAAGGGGTTCAGCAACCTTGGCCCTCCAAGGGTTATATTACAAAGTTAGATTACAGCTCTGGTTAAGCAGTCACTTTGTAATATTGCCCCACGTTTTGGAATTACATCTGCTATGATGCTCATCTTCTCATTAGGTTCTTGGAGCCTCATGGAAATGTAGTTCCAAAACATCTGGAGGTCCTAGGTTGCTGGACCCTGCTGTAGGAAATAGACCCTGCATCTCCTGTATAGGGAATTCCCTGCCAGATGGGATGGAAGCCCCATTTCTGGTACCATCACGGTCATGCACAATACGGTCAGCGAGCAGGGGTCATTCTGCAGTGAGGGCTTACAGCCTGATGTGGGAGAAGCCCCAGATTCGCACAGTTCTGTGGGATCTTGCGTGTCGCAGCTGCAGTGAGCAAACTTGTCCAAATATATCGGCAAATAAAATGCCGATACCGATATCCGTAATTTTCTGAATATCGGCTAAACCGATATATCGGTCTATCCCTAATCTATATATAAGCAGTGTGTGTACAATGTGACTATAGTGTGTGTATATATAAGTTGTGTGTATACACTGTATAGGGGGTGTTATTTGTATATAAGCAGTGTGTGTATACACTGTATAGGGGTGTTATTGTATAAAGCTGTGTTTGTATACACTGTATAGGGGGTGTTATTTGTATATAAGCAGTGTGTTACACTGTATAGGGGGTGTTATTTGTATATAAGCAGTGTGTGTATACACTGTATAGGGGGTGTTATTGTATATAAGCAGTGTGTATACACTGTATAGGGGGTGTTATTTGTATATAAGCAGTGTGTATACACTGTATAGGGGGTGTTATTTGTATATAAGCAGTGTGTGTATACACTGTATAGGGGGTGTTATTTGTATATAAGCAGTGTGTATACACTGTATAGGGGGTGTTATTTGTATATAAGCAGTGTGTATACACTGTATAGGGGGTGTTATTTGTATATAAGCAGTGTGTGTATACACTGTTATAGGGGTGTTATTTGTATATAAGCAGTGTGTATACACTGTATAGGGGTGTTATTTGTATATAAGCAGTGTGTATACACTGTATAGGGGTGTTATTTGTATATAAGCAGTGTGTGTATACACTGTATAGGGGGTGTTATTTGTATATAAGCAGTGTGTATACATTGTATAGGGGGTGTTATTTGTATATAAGCAGTGTGTGTATACACTGTATAGGGGGGTTATTTGTATATAAGCAGTGTGTGTATACACTGTATAGGGGGTGCTATTTGTATATAAGCAGTGTGTATACACTGTATAGGGGTGTTATTTGTATATAAGCAGTGTGTGTATACACTGTATAGGGGGTGTTATTTGTATATAAGCAGTGTGTATACACTGTATAGGGGTGTTATTTGTATATAAGCAGTGTGTGTATACACTGTATAGGGGTGTTATATGTATATATAAGCAGTGTGTGTATACACTGTATAGGGGTGTTATTTGTATATAAGCAGTGTGTGTATACATTGTATAGGGGTGTTCTTTGTATATAAGCAGTGTGTGTATACACTGTATAGGGGGTGTTATTTGTATATAAGCAGTGTGTGTATACACTGTATAGGGGTGTTATTTGTATATAAGCAGTGTGTGTATACACTGTATAGGGGGTGTTATTTGTATATAAGCAGTGTGTGTATACACTGTATAGGGGGTGTTATTTGTATATAAGCAGTGTGTGTATACACTGTATAGGGGGGTTATTTGTATATAAGCAGTGTGTACACATTGTATAGGGGGTGTTATTTGTATATAAGCAGTGTGTGTATACACTGTATAGGGGGGTTATTTGTATATAAGCAGTGTGTACACATTGTATAGGGGGTGTTATTTGTATATAAGCAGTGTGTGTATACACTGTATAGGGGGGTTATTTGTATATAAGCAGTGTGTGTATACACTGTATAGGGGGTGTTATTTGTATATAAGCAGTGTGTGTATACACTGTATAGGGGGTGTTATTTGTATATAAGCAGTGTGTATACACTGTATAGGGGGTGTTATTTGTATATAAGCAGTGTGTATACACTGTATAGGGGTGTTATTTGTATATAAGCAGTGTGTATACACTGTATAGGGGTGTTATTTGTATATAAGCAGTGTGTATACACTGTATAGGGGTGTTATTTGTATATAAGCAGTGTGTGTATACACTGTATAGGGGGGTTATTTGTATATAAGCAGTGTGTGTATACACTGTATATAGGGGGGGTTATTTGTATATAAGCAGTGTGTGTATACACTGTATAGGGGGTGTTATTTGTATATAAGCAGTGTGTGTATACACTGTATATAGGGGGTGTTATTTGTATATAAGCAGTGTGTGTATACACTGTATAGGGGGTGTTATTTGTATATAAGCAGTGTGTATACACTGTATAGGGGGTGTTATTTGTATATAAGCAGTGTGTACACATTGTATAGGGGGGGGGTTATTTGTGCCCCTTCCCATGTCAGGGCTCTCTCCTCCTCTGGGTGCATTAGTTGTCATGGCTGCTGGTCACCTGCTTGTGAGGATTATTTGCCCCATGTACCCAGCCTACGTCATGGTAGGGGGCAGATGTTATACGTCATCGCGGTGCGCCCCTCTCACCTTGCCGCTGGCGGTACCCCCGCTGACACCGATCAGGAAGGGCCACTGGTGGCCCCGCTCCGGCAGCTCCAGGCCACTCACACAAGCCATGACCAGAAGTAGCTGAGGTCAGGCGCTCCCTGGACAGACTACATTCCCCGGCACCCCCCGCCCGGAAGCCGCACTGCGAAGCGCGCAAAGCACCAAGGTTGTTGTAGTACAACGAATCCCCGCTGCGCACGCGCAATGAGAATTAGGTTCCAGCGATTTCTCACCCCTGCTCCCCCAACCCGGAAATGTCAGCGCTGGGGACATGTGGGACACTGCGCATGGGCAACACATTGTCATGTGACTCAACCAGGAAGTGATCGCACTGGTGACAGGTGGGACAGATGCTGGTAGCCAAAAAAGCGCCCTGTGTGGCTGCTGGCATCATTTAACCCCTTGTCACACCCAGAGCGTAAGAGGCGTGTTATTGTACCCCCTGAATCTGACAACGTGAACAGACATTACTAATCTACTAATTAATGGCAGCCTCATTTTATTCTTATATTAGTGATTTTTGCCCCATTCCTGTCAATTTCTCTCCATACTCACATCAGATTTTGATGTTGGATACAGTTACAATCTTATTTGTGCTCCATTCTTTTTTTTTTTGTACAAGCCTTTATTATCCATCACCTAAAATCGCTCACGGTATGTGTGACATTATCAAAGACACCACAAAATTACTGTGACAAGGGGCGCAAAAAGACATGTACTTATATTACATTTTGTATATATTTATTTATCTGCACACTCTGCGTAGGGGCGCCAGATCTTCCTCGTTTTGCTGGGCATACCGTATGTAATATATTCATGCTGATGGGCAGTGCATGAAAAATGCCACCCCGTAGCATGTCGAATGCATACGCTGCAGGTAAGAAATCAAACAGGAATCCTGGGTGACCCTGCGTTGATTTCCTGCCTGCAGCATATGAATTATACATGTTGCAGGTCAGCACGTTTTCCCCTCTGCATGAAATGGTCGATTTCGCTGCCCCAAGTCTTCATTTTTTTTTGCCCTGTCAGTCTGCCTATTCCCCATAGCCAATCGGATGCCCAGAAATGCAAATATCTTAAAAGGCATTGGTCAAACATCAAGGTGCAGAGTTGCGCATTGATGTCTGAAACCTTGCGTTACTGTCCAGTGCGAGCTAAATGACAGCCTCCCAGGTACGGGGAAGCCCTAAGCCCTCTGTTTAGGGAGGCCTGGTGGAACAAGCGCAACTCTGCGATTACTGACGAGTTACGCTTGTCAGTGTCTACTTGTCTTCTAGTCCAGTGTTTCCCAACCCTAGTCCCCTAGTACCCCTAACAGGCCAGGTTTGCAGGATCACCTTGGGGAAATACAGACTGAATCCTGCAATCACTGAGCAGCAAATCCTATCACCTGTGCTGTGCTTCACATGTCCTGCAAACCTGGCCTGTTTATGGGGACCAGAGTTGGGATGCACCGTCTTAGGCTAGGGTCAGACGAGCGTGATTTCTACAGACTGTACGTCCGTGCACACGGACGTACGTCAGTACGGAAAACACAGTAGTGGCCACACAGTCCGTTTATTTACCGATGTATATTTTGACGGATGTAGGAGGGAAAATAAATTAAAAAGCAAAAACATTTTGTCCGTGAAATATGCTGGACGTATAAATGCAGTCCGTCTGACCACGTTCCATCACTCACACACAAAGCTATGCGGACGTTGCGGACGCAGCGCACTTTGTGCGGCCGTTCTAGGGGTTGTACGTTCTTGCCTGCCTTGCGTCCGTGGGTCGCGGCCGTTGTGCGTCCGCAGTTCAGTGGGTACGTACTTCATGTGTCAGGCTCCGATGGACTTTCTGTCATGCTATCACGGACGTACTTTTAGGCGCAATCACGGACGTGAACACTACGCTCGTCTGACCCCAGCCTTAATGATTGAAACCCCAAGATAGTGTGGAAAATTATTTTTTTTCAAACAGACGGGACACTAACCAAACAAAGGTGTTCAAAGTCACAGGTTCATCATCGTATTAGTTACAATTATGGATCCCCCCCCCGCCTCCCCCATGGGAATAAAATCATTTTGGCTAGGGTCAGAGGAACGCAGTGCGAACGTGCGTGCAGCCGCACTTTATCACGGCCGTAGTAGCAGCAAATGACGGCCAATGACGGGCAATGTACGAAGTACGGCCGCACGAAAGTGCGGCCGCGCAATGCAAGCGGCAAACAGACGCATTTTTTCGAGAACGTGATACCGCTAGTACTGACGTACAGAGTGCGCTGCGTCCGCTAGCGGCATGTGTGCGTGATTAGGAGACGTCAGACGCTGCTAATGTCCGGCCAACATAACGTCCAGACGCAAAAAGGGTTTTATTGATGATCCGTACAAAATCACAGACGGAAATGTGCATCGTATGACCGCTATCGCGTATTCCGTGAAAAAATGCGTCCATTCGTTCGAACGCACTTTTTCACGGACGACGCAAAAAATGCGTTCGTCTGACCCTAGTCTTCGTGGTACCTGAACAGGGAAAAGTGCTGCAACATGTAGAATTCATATGCTGCAGGAAGGAAATCGAGGCAGGTCACCTGGGATTCCTTACCTGTAGCGTATGGATTCTACATGTTGCGGGGTGACATTTTTGTACATTATATGTGTCCAGGGAAATACGGCCGACGCGGTGACACTAAGAGGAAGGGGGGGTGGGGTGGAGTATGTTTTGTCCTATTTGCAATGCAGAGTTTACACAATTAGGCTGAGGTCAGACTAACGCATTTTTAACGTGCGTTTAGGCGCACTTAATCACGGCCGCACTAGCAGCAAATGACGCGCAATGACGGCCAATACATGAAGTACGGCCGCACGAAAGTCCGGCCGCGCAACGCAAGTGGAAAATGAACGCATTACCGCTAGTACTGACGTACAGAGTGCACTGCGGCAGCATAGCAGCGTGTTTGTGTGATTAGGAGACGTCAGACGCTGATAATGTCCAGCCAACATAACGTCCAGACACAAAAAGTGTTTTATTGACGATCCGTAAAAAAAAATCACGCACGAAAATGCGCGTCGTCTGACTGTTTTCAGACGGTTTTTCGTGAAAAATACGTCAATGCATTCGGACGCACGTTTTGACGTTCGCTGCGAAAAATGCCTTTGTTTGACCCTAGCCTAAAAAGATAAAGACGTCTTACCAGGGCGCTATCTATTTTGTTCGGTTATGGCTACGAATGGCTAGCGTGGCTAACGGACCTTATAAACGTCTGCTGAGCTGCTCCCTTTATGGTTAAGTATATACATGAATAAAAATCGATCCTTAATGTAAGGGCGGTGTGACATTATCTGTGTACAGAGCAATCGGAGGCACGATAACCGTCCTCTTGTTTAGCCGCGTCCTCGGGTAGCTGAGCGGTGACCTCGGGAGGACGTGGAAAGTGTGCAGAGCCGGTTGTACTGGGGACCGGTGGGAGGCCTGGCACCATTTGTTTGCACAGAAGGTCAATAATAAAGAGAGCTCAGCACGCATTGTCCTGCTCAAATGACCTCGGTGGCCATTGGAACCAGGAACATGGTCCTACATACAGCAGGTAAAGCATAAGCCCAGCTACACCAGTGAGCGGCATGTATCATGGCCAAGAGTTGACGCTAGGGTTGTCAGGTCGGTCATGTTTTCATGCACACATAATATTTTCATGCTGATGGGCAGTGCATGAAAAATGCCACCCCGCAGCATGTATAATCCATACGCTGCAGATAAGGAATCAAAGAGGAATCCCAGGTGATCTGCCTGAATTTCCTCCCTGCAGCGTATGAATTACACATGTTGCAGGGCAGCACTTTTCCCCTGTGCTCCCCCTCTGCATGAAAGACTATTGCGCGTCCAGGAAAACATGGCCGATCTGGCAGCCTTAGTCGACGCTAAACTGCTTGTGGTATCTGCAGAATATGGTCTTTAGGGGTAAATCATGGCCGCCTGCTTGGTGCACGGAATCCAGGAAGTATGAGGTCGCGATCGCCGGAGGAGACTGCAGAGATCATCGAGGGAGCGCAGGGAGAGGTGATGTATACAGCCCGAGTGTGTCTCGGGGTTACCGCTTTCAGTGGTGAAATTTAACCCTGAGACACACTCGGGAATACCGCCAGGGAGGTTAAAAAAAATAAGTAAATAAATCAACATCGGAAACCAAAAATGTCGCCGAAAAAAAAAATCCAGAAAAATGCCCAAAAAATTAATAAAAAAGACTTTTTGCTGCAAATGAAAAGAATAAACAGTTGAATAAAAAAAAATAATAAAAATGGTAATGGTTTGTTCCATTTAATCTTATGGGCTTTGCCTGTTTAACCTGTCGAACTGCATCACCGAAAATCAGGGCATTTCACCGACACTTCAGTGCAGTTCGGCGTCTGTGAATAGATTATAAATAAATAGTTAAAGTATTTTACCTGGAAGGATACATTGAGATTTCTCTCGTTTTCAGTATGTCCTGGGTTCAAGAACATTGAATTGTTACAGAAATACAAAGTAATAAAATGCAAGATATTAAAAACAACACGAATATACAGATTAACCCAGAAAATAAATATGTAGGAAATATATTCACTGTGTTACATGTTTACAGGTGCATTCTGTATATAGTCACTAGGTTACATGTTTACAGACGCATTCTGTATATAGTCACTGTGTTACATGTTTACAGACACATTCTGTATATAGTCACTATGTTACACGTTTACAGGTGCATTCTGTATATAGTCACTGTGTTACACGTTTACAGGTGCATTCTGTATATAGTCACTGTTACACGTTTACAGGTGCATTCTGCATTTAGTCACTATGTTACACGTTTACAGGTGCTTTCTGCATATAGTCTCTATGTTACACATTTACTGGTGCATTCTGTATATAGTCACTGTTACACGTTTACAGGTGCATTCTGTATATAGCCACTGTGTTTCATGTTTACAGGTGCATTCTGTATATAGTCACTATGTTACATGTTTACAGGTGCATTCTGTATATAGTCTCTATGTTACACATTTACTGGTGCATTCTGTATATAGTCACTGTTACACGTTTACAGGTGCATTCTGTATATAGCCACTGTGTTTCATGTTTACAGGTGCATTCTGTATATAGTCACTATGTTACATGTTTACAGGTGCATTCTGTATATAGTCACTATGTTACATGTTTACAGGTGCATTTTGTATATGGTCACTGTGTTACATGTTCACAGGTGCATTCTGTATATGGTCACTGTTACATGTATACAGGTGAATTCTGTATATGGTCACTATGTTACATGTTTACAGGTGCATTCTGTATATGGTCATTATGTTACATGTTTACAGGAGCATTCTGTATAGAGGTATGTTAATGGTCATACTTGTCTATGGGACATTTCACGGTCATTGAAGCTCACCAAATTGTGGCGATCTGAGGCGAATTGCACTGTATTTCACTGGCAATTCGCCAATATTTATCAAATGTTTACCATGTATCAAACTTGATAAAGGCTCATGTTGTAGGCGAAACATTGCCCTTTTTAATGCGATTCTAATAAAACTACATTTTAAAACATTGCCCCAGCTCACACATGGATATATTGCGCCTCAGCTCACACATGGATATATTGCCCCAGACCAGCTCACACATGGATATATTGCCCCAGACCAGCTCACACATGGATATATTGCCCCAGACCAGCTCACACATGGATATATTGCCCCAGACCAGCTCACACATGGATATATTGCCCCAGACCAGCTCACACATGGATATATTGCCCCAGACCAGCTCACACATGGATATAATATATTGCCCCAGACCAGCTCACACATGGATATATTGCCCCAGACCAGCTCACACATGGATATATTGCCCCAGACCAGCTCACACATGGATATATTGCCCCAGACCAGCTCACACATGGATATATTGCCCCAGACCAGCTCACACATGGATATACTGCCCCAGACCAGCTCCTCTCATGGATATACTGCCCCAGCTCCTCTCATGGATATACTGCCCCAGCTCCTCTCATGGATATACTGCCCCAGCTCCTCTCATGGATATACTGCCCCAGCTCCTCTCATGGATATACTGCCCCAGCTCCTCTCATGGATATACTGCCCCAGCTCCTCTCATGGATATACTGCCCCAGCTCCTCTCATGGATATACTGCCCCAGCTCCTCTCATGGATATACTGCCCCAGCTCCTCTCATGGATATACTGCCCCAGCTCCTCTCATGGATATATACTGCCCCAGCTCCTCTCATGGATATGCTGCCCCAGCTCCTCTCATGGATATACTGCCCCAGCTCCTCTCATGGATATGCTGCCCCAGCTCCTCTCATGGATATGCTGCCCCAGCTCCTCTCATGGATATGCTGCCCCAGCTACTCTCATGAATATGCTGCCCCAGCTCCTCTCATGGATATGCTGCCCCAGGTCCTCTCATGGATATGCTGCCCCAGCTCCTCTCATGGATATGCTGCCCCAGCTCCTCTCATGGATATACTGCCCCAGCACCTCATGGATATGCCCCAGCACCTCATGGATATGCCCCAGCACCTCATGGATATGCCCCAGCACCTCATGGATATGCCCCAGCAAATGGATAATGGCCCCAGCTCACCTCCGCCGCGTGTTCGCTCCCTCTGAGCGTCCGGCAGCGTGCAGCTTGGGCGCTCGCCTGGGGGAGCCACGTGACCAGCCGCGATTGGCTGGTGACGTGTTTCCCCCAGGCGAGCGCCGAAGCTGCATGCTTCGGACGCTCGCAGGGAGTGAATACACGGCGGAGGGTGAGACACCCGCCCTTAGGGTGACGGTGTCACCCTAAAGGCGGGTGTCACCTGGTGCGGGCTGCACCCCCCGCCCCCAAGTTACGACGCCACTGAGCACAGAACTCTGGTTAAGACATGCAAATGACATCTGTCTCACTTTTTTTACATCCTGGGTCTGTTTTCACACAGAACCCTTCAATCATTGCCATATTATAAGCACATATATATATATATCTCAATTAGCAAGGACGCCAGCACTCCTGGGATTTTTCAAAGATAATTCCATTTATTAGTCCATAGACATCAACGTTTCAGCTCACCAAGGAGCCTTCATCAGGACAGACATACACACAACAACACTGTGTCCCATTTGTTGTGTGTATGTCTGTCCTGATGAAGGCTCCTTGGTGAGCTGAAACGTTGATGTCTATGGACTAATAAATGGAATTATCTTTGAAAAATCCCAGGAGTGCTGGCGTCCTTGCTAATTGATATTAACCGAAGCCATCGCAGAAGCACCGGGTGAGGTCACATTTTTGTGGTGAACCGTGAGTGCAGAACCTTCGTGTTTTTTTGTGTATATATATATATATATATATTAGAAAAAATATGGATATAGGGAGGCACTTGAGGACTTGAATCAATAAAAATATACTTTATTGAGTAGTCACATAAAAACTGACGTTTCGGCCCCTAAAGGCCTTGAAAAAGGCCTTTAGGGGCCGAAACGTCGGTTTTTATGTGACTACTCAAAGTATATTTTTATTGATTCAAGTCCTCAAGTGCCTCCCTATATCCATATTTTTTTCTATATATTTCTCCCATGGGAGTTAAGCACTGAGGCCAGAATATATCTACTTTTTGTCGGGGGCCTCTTAGGAGCCAGCCACCTGGGAAACGAGTGCCCGGTTGATCGATATATATATATATACACACACACACATATTGTAGATTTGGAGATATATATATATATATCATTTTATAACCTATAAATTTACATTATATCAGTTTTTCATAAAGATTCCACTCCGGTCTCTTCACGTCTGTTCTTGGTAGAATGCCAAGCTTGTTACTTTGTATCCCTACAGTCTTTACATGCTCTACCCACTACCGCGAAGGGTTAATAGGCAGAGAGTGAATGAACACTGAGCAATTCACTGATAGGCAACAAAGTGTGTGTGTGACCTTGCTTGGCAGCTCTAGATAAAGCGTCTCCTCCTATTTCACTAGGGAAACTATTTAAGTCTAGATTACTTAGTGGCAGCTTCTCTGAATCAATAAACCCCACTGCTTCACTCTGTATACAAACAGCCAGAGCCTCCAGGACGTCCCAGTCTCCTTCCACCTTTCCGTATGATTACAAACTGGAATGGAAATCATTTTTTAATATACAAAATGTTAAAGGGACGCTAGCACTAACAGGAGCTGTAACTAGATTACTTGTGCGTTACAAATAAAAACACATTATAAAACACATGCTGCGGTTTATTTTCTTTATCTGAATTGCATGTAAAAAGGAAAATATATATATATTTTTTTATCTCCCTACCATTTTGTTGATTTTTTCCTATGACCCAACATTTACCAAAGTTTTTTCTTTAGGTCTGTGGCTTATCTAATCTACAGTATCTAACAGTTTAATTAGATGGTGGAGTGAATGGTTATATAAGGCTGCAGGGGGCTATTGTTCTTTAGGCTACTCAAGATAAGAGATGGTATCTAAATGAGATCTGACAGTGGGCTCCCAACACTCCAGTCTACACCCTGGTGTTGTCCTTTGCATACAACCTACGCACATGCAATCCTTACTGGAGTCGTTTCCTTGGACTTCTGAAAATATCACACAATGGATGCACCCAGTGACACCTATAGAGGAAATATCACACAATGGATGCACCCAGTGACACCCATAGAGGAAATATCACACAATGGATGCACCCAGTGACACCCATAGAGGAAATATCACACAATGGATGCACCCAGTGACACATATAGAGGAAAATAGCATACAATGGATGCACCCAGTGACACATATATATATATAGATAGAGGAAAATATGACACAATGGATGCACCCAGTGACACCTATAGAGGAAATATCACACAGTGGATGCGCCCAGTGACAGAGAGGAAAATATCACACAATGGATGCACCCAGTGACACCTACAGAGGAAAATATCACACAATGGATGCACCCAGTGACACATAGAGGAAAATATCACACAATGGATGCGCCCAGTGACACCTACAGAGGAAAATATCACACAATGGATGCACCCAGTGACACATAGAGGAAAATATCACACAATGGATGCGCCCAGTGACACCTACAGAGGAAAATATCACACAATGGATGCACCCAGTGACACCTACAGAGGAAAATATCACACAATGGATGCGCCCAGTGACACAGAGGAAAATATCACACAATGGATGCGCCCAGTGACACAGAGGGAAATATTTTCTTAACTAAACATTCAAGAGAAAAACAAAACACATGTAAGATATCAGCAACATCACATAAACACAATAAGGACACTTCATTTGGTGGCACTGGCCCTTTAAAGGCAGAAATATACCTGAAACTTCTGAAATAGCTGCAAATCCACAGGCTCAGCAGTTCATAGTGTATTATAGTGGCATAGAAGTGGTGCCGTGCAGCCAGTCAGGATGCCATCGATTCGGTCCATGGATGTGGGGCGTTTCCTAAAGACGTTTGGCCCCGTATAATTTATGGAATGTGTAGATCAACACCTGGAAGCTATTGTTAGATATAAGTTAAATAAAGTGCTGTATAATGCGATCGTAACAACGAGGAGTGAGCAAATAAAGACAGAAGAGCATCTTCGCTCATGGAAGGTTACCTAGATTTCTCCTCTAGTGTTGGCCAACCCTTTGTTTTTGATAGGTGCTCTGCACATTCCATAGACCAAGGTTCAACAAGCCCTCTAGAGGTTTTGGAACCACATTTCCCATGAGTCTCCACTAACCTGATGAGTGGATGATCATAACGGGAGGTGTAGTTCCAAAACATTTGGAGGGTCAAGGTTGTTGGTCCCCGCCATAGACACGTGCCATTACCGAGCATCATACAGAGACCAGACACGTTCAGATGTTTTGCCGGCCTGTTTCAGATGTGTCACTTGCATGAACAAGGGATCACACAGAAAACACCAAAGTGCTCAGGGTTTGGCTGGCAGAAACCCATAGTTAATCACGCAATGATCTTTGGGAAGGGGTGAGGAGGTCCCACGTTACATGCCTTCAATCATGGGAAGAATGGGACCCTGATGGTCCAGTGCAAGAGGCAGTGGTGGCTCTAGGATTAGCGAGGCCTTAGGGCCTACTATTTGAGCTTGGCCTTCTTCCTGGGCACAAAATTTAGAAATGAACCCCAAAAAAATGAATTAATAAGGTTAACTCAGCACTTGCTGAAGAAGTGTGTGTGAATGTAAGAGTGTGTTTGTGTGTAATGTTCTAGCAATCTACATAAATTCCACAGTCTGAGGCCCCTGTGTGAGTGAGGCCTTAGTGAGGCCGCATATTTTGCCTAACCATAGAGCAGACTCAGGCATCCTCCACCTTGCACAGGTCAGCTGCCACATGTTCCACGGGGGGGGGATAGCAGGTTGAGCAGGTCTTGCAAGTTCCTTGGATGGCCTTGGTTCCCACTTCAAATCTTAGATTTCAAATTCTTTTGGAGCTGCATTTGCCACAATCCCCACCAACTAGTCATTCATGGACGGGGAAAGCATCCTCACCAAAGGGTCCATTGAGAATCTGCTTGTCGTCTAGTCCTCAACAATGGAGATGCTCTATGGCCAGAAACTCGTCTTGTGTCTTCTTAGCGTCAATGCCCACGGAGCTCAAGAGATCGATGAAAGCAAATGTACAGATTTCCTCTTAATCCTTTTCAATCCTGTTGGGTTGTACATGTGGAGGCTAAATCGACCCTCACGCGACTATAGTTGTCTACCCTCAACAGGCCCTAGTTGGCTTTCCATCAACATTTCCTCATCTATACCAATACTGTGATCACTCGAGCTTCTCAAACTCCTTTTTAAGGCTGGTTTGCCCCTCAATAAAGCACCCCTACTTATTTTATCCCACTGTGTAGATATATAGTGGTACCAGCTGGGTTATCTTCCATGCTCAGCTGGCACAAACCCACTGGTGGCCATTGAGGTTTTGAAGTGTGAATCCCAGGTGTAACCCGTCACTTGGCCGTCTACATGAATCCAGTCTCCCTCAGCCAGCAAGTGCCATGTTACGACTGGGATTCGCACTCCATTAACTCAATTGCCACCAATGGCTTTGTGCCAGTTGAGTACAGGAAATAAGCCATCTGGTACCAAACCTCTGGTTGATCTGGCTGCATCCTGTTCCCTACCATGCCACGGAGAAGTGGTTCCCAACCGTGCTCCTCAGGACTCCCTAACAAGCCAGGTTTGCAGATATCTGAAGCACAGGTGACATGATTTGCTGCTCAGTGATTGCAGGATTCAGTCTGCATTTCCTCAAGGTGATCCTTAAAACCTGGCCTGTTAGCGGGACCTGAGGACCAGGTTTGGGAAAACACTGTCATACAGGAAATGGCACGGACAGCTCCAGTTTACTATAGAAGATATGCCAGCTGGTGCCAGGCTCCTGGCTGATCTGTTTGAACCCTTTGCACCACCATGCCATGGAGGAAATGGTACTGCCAGCGCCGGTTCCCCAGGTATATCTGCATCATGAGCCCGGCTCCTGTTTACATAGCCTTCCGCAAACAGACCTGTCAATAATTAATGAGGGAGATCATAGCCTGGAAACGGAGACCAAAACGGACGGGAGGGGAGGAGGTAGGACAAGAGAGAGAGAACTGTAGGAGAAAAAAGGTGTGAGCGAGAACGAAAGAAAGAGGCAGGGAGCAAGAAGGAAGCAAAGTATCCAAGGACTGCTAGTGTGGCGCTAAACGGCAACGGTATCGGGAGATGTTGGAAGAAGATGACCACCGGGGACTATAGATGAACGGAAGAAGGAACGGAAACAGAAAACGTGGAAACGAGGGCTCATTAAAAAGGGAGGACACCAGCAACTCCGGATCCTTCGTTCACTTCTTAGACGAGAGGAAGTGGTGACTTGGATCTACTCTAGCAAGTTCAGGGATCTTGGGGATCCATGGCTACAGGTAAGGGAGCGACCATCGAAACCAAGGAAGGTGTCGTTTTTTCATTCTGTTACCTTAATTCCCTGTTTGTTTGTGAAGTGGTTATTTAACACGTCACTCACAATACTCCGGGCCCTACGTGACCGGATACATGAAAACCGAAGAACATAGTCTTGTGATAAACCTTAATCAAAATTATTAACAGATAAGAAATGACTTGAGTAAATAAATCATAACCGGAACGTCACCAGTCAGTCTCCTCCGAGTGGGGCTCAGTGTGTATGGCTTGCTGCACCCCAAAGCATCCTTTAGGATATAATCACCACCAGGGCTCATCTTCGGCACCGAGTATGGGGCACTTCGTGGTCCTGCAGGACGGTGTCCTGTCGGCAGCAGAGTGTAGATTCCTGGACAGTGAGGACATTGTAGTACCACGTGGCGTCGGGCTTGGTGCAGCTTTTGTTGCAAATATTGCTACTGTTACGTTTATATCTATTCCCTAGATTTGCCCTTAAATAATTGGGCGAACGCCGCTGCCAGCTTCTGCCCAATTTTTTTTTCCTTTATCAGGTTATTTTTCTCATTTTTTGCCCCTCGCCGCTCGCAGCTCATCCTCTTCGTCTCAGGGTCTCTCAAACACGAAAGTCCCCGAAGCTTTTGTCATTTGCGCTCCAACTTAATTTGCGTAGTATAGGAACTGCAAATTGCGCAGCGCTACGGGACTTGTGCACTTTATGTACGCAAATTCTGTAACGCCTCCACAGACCGATGGATCGGAGCTACGCGCATGCACAGATCAGATCCATCGCTGCCTCTCGGAGACAGATTGCTACCACTATTGGTCTCAGAGAGGGTGACGTTGACAGGCTTTCTACATGCTGGTGTCACGAGTGACCGATCTGGTGACCAGCAGCTGGGAAATTCAAAAATCCCGGCTGCTAGAGACGCTGGATGGAGTGAAAGAAACTCCTCCGCTTCACCATGTGATTTCCCCAGATTGGGCACTCCTCACATCCTTCCTGACCACTGAGTAGAGTCATAGAGTGAGACACTGTAACAAAAGCTCACATTATTTTACTGTAAGCGTCTCCATTACTGTAACGCACTGAGCTCTATTTGATTCTTGCTAAATATTGTGTGATGTAATAACGTTGCAGCCGGTGAGAGCCCTGGAGGGGGTTCTCTACCAAAAATCGCTTTGGGTCAACAATAATAAAGACACACAAAGCTCCAAAATGATCGCTGTGGAGTCGGAGGACTCAAATCGGTGACATTTCTGGTTCTAGAACATAAGTGATGGCTTATTTATAAATTTTTATGACTCCTTTAAACGTTGAAACGTTTTTCTTGGGTTTACGGGAAAGGGAGGGTCTCGTTTCCCCAGAGATCTCCCCAACACACAACAAAATGCTTAATACAAAGCTGTTCTTGGTGGATAATGATATTTTGTTGGTGGTTTTAGGTCATTTGGGGCCACTGGGTGCACCGTGGTCCAGGGCAGAGTATCCATCTCTATAATGAAGAGAGAACGTCTGATAATTACACAGGTGGAGACACGGATGAAACATACCTTCGCCACTCACATAGCAGCGTTTCCCAATACCTTAACTGGACACATGTCTAAAGAGACTGGGACTATACCATCCTGACCACAAATGGTCTAAGAGGTTCTTGGAGATTACATAGAACGTTGTAAAGGTGGAGGAACGTTTCAACGCATTTTTTATAAAGAGTATCAAGCACAATATCTCGATCCCCTCTGATGACGGGTGGTTACGACTTCCTCGAGAAAGCCACCAGCGCAGCGCCCATCAAACCCACCTGAGGTTTCATCACTCACTAATTCCGAGAAATTTATTGAAGTTGTAGGAAACTAAAAGATTACAGCAGGGCTGTCAAACGCCGACTCGTCACCAGATGTTTGTGAACTACAACTCCCATGATTCCCGTGCTATCTATTGCAATGAAAGAATTATGGGAATTGCAGGCATCAAAATCGAGGTTGGGTTCGTGAGTTTGACAGCTCTGGAGTAGAGGGTTGTACGCCGACAGCCGACCGAGTCTCACCTTATCAAAGAGACGCAAGAATCTTTGTTTCACAAATCGGTTATTTGCAAGTCCAATTGACCTGAACCCTACTGGGGCAAAATGCTTGATCTAGAGCAGGGATCTCAAACTCTGCTCCCCCCCAGATGTTTCTGAATTACACCTTTCCATGATTCTCTGGCCATATTGCATTCAAAGAATTCTGGGATTTGTAGGCAATAAACATATGGGGGGGCGGAGTTTGAGAAATCCCTGATTTAGAGTAAAAGTGCCCAACCTTGACCCAACAGATGTTTTGGGACTACATTTCCTACCAAACTCTGTTGACCTAATGAGTGGCTGTGTATGATGGGAGATGTAGTTCCAGAATGTCTGTAGGGTCAAGGCTGAACACAACAGTCCTAGAGCAATCAAAACCGATATTTTCTGATCGCTTTTTGCTAGAATTGATGGAGTCTGTGATGCAGAACACATAATCAGGTTCTTGTTGAGCGGTGTATTTCATCGACATGCTACCTCAATTAATAGGGAGGAACCATGAATACGGAGCAACTACAGAAGAAACCAGTAGGAATAGATTTACTTTTACAATATGGCTTTGGCTCTTATCTGGCACCTAGAAATCCATTCAAACCTGGTGACATATGATACAAATGACAACAATGTAGGAACGTGCCACCAAAGCTCCAATATTGAGCTAGATTTTTTATGGGGTCACAGAACCACAAATCCTTGTTTAGATCATCTATAACACCCCCTCCCCCCAAAAATAGTAATTATATAAATAAAACATACACCGTGAGAACCAAACCAAAGAAAAGGTTTCAACAAGGATGACCGAATTCCCGCGTGGGTCGGGCCACCTCACCAGAATATCGGTTCAATACAACGACAACAATAAGACCCTAGAAATGCAAATTCCATCACTCTATACAGCAATAGAATACCCCCCCATAAATAGTTATTTATATCGACTGATTAAAAGGATAGAGGAAAACATAATATGTTGAGCAGGAATATAGACTGTAACCTCCTAGGTAGGGCTCATACTAAGGGGAAATGGAACGGAGACAGAATGTGTAAATAAAGGTGTGAAGCAGATTAGCACAAAGGTGAAGCTGATGGAAATGAGATGATTGGGATGTAGAGATTACTGGACTGAGAGTTGGGTTTTGGCATACATAGAGATGCATGGACTGAGAGTTGGGGTTAGGAATGCAAAGATGAGTGGACTGAGTGTTGAGGTTAGGAATGTAGAGATGACTGGACTGAGTGTTGGGGTTGGGAGCGTAGAGATGACTGGACTGAGTGTTGGGAACATAGAGATGACTGGACTGAGTGTTGGGAACATAGAGAGGACTGGACTGAGTGTTGGGGTTAGGAACGTAGAGATGACTGGACTGAGTTTTAGGAACGTAGAGATGACTGGACTGAGTGTTGAGGTTAGGAACGTAGAGATGACTGGACTGAGTGTTGAGGTTGGGAGCGTAGAGATGACTGGACTGAGTGTTGAGGTTGGGAGCCTAGAGATGACTGGACTGAGTGTTGGGGTTAGGAACTTGGAGATGACTGGACTGAGTGTTGGGAACATAGAGATGACTGGACTGAGTGTTGGGAACATAGAGATGACTGGACTGAGTGTTGGGAACATAGAGATGACTGGACTGAGTGTTGGGAACATAGAGATGACTGGACTGAGTGTTGGGGTTAGGAACGTAGAGATGACTGGACTGAGTGTTGGGGTTAGGAACGTAGAGATGACTGGACTGAGTGTTAGGAACGTAGAGATGACTGGACTGAGTGTTGAGGTTAGGAACGTAGAGATGACTGGACTGAGTGTTGGGAACATAGAGATGACTGGACTGAGTGTTGGGGTTAGGAATGTAGAGATGACTGGAAGGAGTGTTGGGGTTAGGAATGTAGAGATGAGTGGACTGAGTGTTGGGGTTAGGAATACAAAGATGAGTGGACCGATTGTTGGGGTTGGGTATGTAGAGATGACTGGACTGAGTGTTGGGGTTAGGAATGTAGAAATGACTGGACGGAGTGTTGGGGTTAGGAATACAAAGATGAGTGGACTGATTGTTGGGGTTGGGTATGTAGAGAATACTGGAGTATTGGGGTTAGGAATGTAAAGATTACTGGACTGTGAGTGTTGGGGTTAGGTATGTAGAGATTATCGGACTGGGTGTTGGGGTTAGTTATGTAGAGATTAGGGATGTCCCGATTTGTTGTTTTTTTTTTAACCCTGAATCCAATCCAAGACATGTATTCTGGACCATCTGATACCAAGCCCCGATCTGATACTGCACTGAAGTCAGGCCACCCCCCCCCCATCTAGATCCATGGCACCCTCTCAGGGGGAATCCTGGAACCTCTGCCATTCATCTTTGCTTCTCTCCTCCAAGACTTGCATCATCCTCGCCTCCTTTTGCCCTGATGATGCTGCGTGAGGCTGGTGGCTCGACAGGGTAAGGACACGGGGATTGGATTGATAAAGCCAATCCCTTGAAAATACTAAGTACGGCTCCTGATACTAGAGTTGTGTTGGCGTTAGATATGTAGAGATCACTGGACCGTGCATTTCAACCTTAGTCTTACCTTGTAAACTGTCCAAAATGCATATCGGGGTCTTCCCATTGAACCCCATGACACAAAGTTTGCCTATTTGCCAGCCAATACCCAATGTATCTGCTCATTCTTCTAAAAACCCGATAAATCAACCACATGACCCATAAAAACTGCCAAGGACCAGAGAGTCTGCTCATTCTTCTAAAAACCCAATAAACAAACCTATTCAACCACATGACCCATAAAAAATGCCAAGGAAGGACCAGAGAGTCTGCTCATTCTTCTAAAAGCCCAATAAACAGTTAGAAGTTAATGAACTACTTTCTCCATGATGGCCAGGTAGACACACATCTACTGCTGTGGCAGCTGAAGGTATTTTGAGACCAGGGGAATCTGGAATTTGACTCTGCACCCATTTCTATTAATAAAGTCTCAATGTGAACTGAGCAGGAGAACTCACAATTCCTTTCTCTACTGAGCATGTGTAATGTGGTCTAACAGGGGGCAGTTGCCAAAAACGTCCCAAGGTAATCACACGCTTGTTTGCTCACAACACAGTGACTCAATTATCCATCATTCCGGAGAACTGTGGATGTAAACCGGAAAAGAGCTATGTGCCAATGGTACTACTATTTGTATTTAGCTATGAGAGGGATCGCCTTGAAATATTTGAGGTAAGGATCACAACTCCATTATTCTGCTACAATTCTATTACTTAAAAAACATTAGTATGGGAAGATTCTAAACCTGGATACTTTCAGGCACATTGTGAAAACCACAGAAAAGAAAGGTTACTCATTCTCAAATCTCAAAATGTTGTTAAGGGCGAAAAATAAATGAAAATAATAGACCCTTGGCAGTTGGCAGCAGTGGTTCCCAACCCTAGTTCCCCCTAACAGGCCAGGTTTGCAGATATCTGAAGCACAGCACGGGTGATATGATTTGCTGCTCAGTGATTGTTGCAGGATTCAGTCTGCATTTCCCCAAGGTAATCCTTAAAACCTGGCTTTTTAGGGGGACCTGAGGACAGCTTTGGGAACCTCTGCTTTACAGTATACCTGCTATGAGAATTCAATTTTTTTATTTCTTTTAATTATTTTTGGTTCAGTATGATTTTGAGATATCAGTTTCAAGCACAATCAGTCCCCCCTCCACAAATGACATCTCCGTTTTATAACGTATTATATTTCGCTTTCCAATCTCCTAAATGGTAACTTTCTTGCCTACTCCAATAAACCTTATCCATAAAAGAAACCTAAGCGAGAAAAGGGTAATGAACCGCAGCTGATATCTCCTAGAATGTTGTAAAATATAAAACCGTCAGGTCTACGAAAGGCAAAGTCCATATTTCATACATAGAGAAGCTCAATCCGTGATAAGCGATTTAAAGGGACAGCAACCTATTCATACATCTTGTGCTATATACAGGGGTGTTGGCAGGGCAGGTCCATCCATGGGTCTTGACACTGGCGGCATTTTGCCCCCTCTTGGAAACAGACCACATTGCTACATCAGGCACAGACCGCTTTGTGCCTCTGGCGTTGAGCCCCATTGCTCATTGGATCTTGTCTCTTTAACATGGAGTTTAAAACAGCAGCCTGTGGTTTCATTTTTGGATAGGACTCGCCCTCATTAGAGGTGCCTTGACGCTGGCGGGAGAGCTTAGTCTTCTAATGGCCATTAATAAGAAACCAAACCTCTAATTGTGTTTAGTTTCACACGGTATAATGGGAATAAGCGCAGATGACATTTTTTGTTCTTTGTTATGTTTTACACATGTTTTTGGGCTGGATGCATTTGGTGGGTAGAGCCGCCCCATCGGGGAATAGGCGCGACCCCACCCCTCCTGTACTAGATTAGGTACAGGACCACCCAATATATAGCTTTAACATCTAATTTACCGCACATAGGATTAGGGATAGAGACCTTTGAGCAGGCCCCCCTGATGAAACGAGTGGCCCCCAGGGACCGCTGCTCTTAACCCCTTTGCCACAATTCAGGATGTCAAAAAATTAGCAGATATGAGCGCGCTCATCCCCATTTATATAATTTCCCAGATGGAGTGAGGAATGGGACAAGGCTGTCCGCAGACATTGCGATAACGTCACGATCCATTAAGGCTACTAATGGAAATAAAAAAAAAGGTCATTTAGAACCAAAAACTAAATATCTTATTTACAACGAGCAAGTCTAACACTTATTATTGTATTGCAGCTCTGTTTTGCGCCCCCGCTCCCCCCAAATATAAAGAGGAGACCTTAAATAGAGGGATGATGGGAGAGTAGGGGGGACAGAGAGGTTCGCACCCATAATAAATACATAAACAAAGAGTACCGGGCACTCGGGAGGACCATGAAGGAGCTTGATTTCATGGATGCAATTGCAACATTTCGCTCAGTCACGAGAGGCTTTTTCAAACGACTTGAAAAAGCCTCGTGCCTTGAGACGAAACGTTGCGATGGCATCCATGCGATAAAGCTCCTTCATGGTCCACACACCGAGTGCCCAGTCCTCATTGTTTTTTCTACACTAAGTGGGGTTTGAGTCACCGTGGTCTGCGTGGCACCAGTGGCTTGGACCTTGTTGCTAGGCGAGTGCTATTCTGCCTTTTTGCTTTGCGCCCATAATAAGGCCAATCCAGTTGGGTGGTGGTACCTTATGGCATGGTGGAAATAAATGCTTGCTTCAGTAGACGCTAAATTGAAGGTTCCTTCACAGAACAGCCGGGTCCTGGTGTACAATCCCCCCCCAATCTAGTCCTTTAAATTTGGAAGCTAATGAAAGAATAAACCCAAAAGTATTAAATAATTCAGAGCCTCCTGCCGCTTCCTGCCAGGGAGAAGAAGAAGAGCACTCTCTCCCCTCTGCACACATCTCTTAATTTCTTCCAGTAAACACTAAATCAGCAAATATAATATTTACCTCACAAGGGAAGATCAGAGTCTGGAGGAGTCATTAGGATTCAAATTGTACCATTAGGCTCCGTAGACGCCTGAGATTTTATTGGCCGAGGGTAAATAGGTCTGTGTTTCAGCATTAAAGCGGACCCTCTGTAAGGGCAAGGATACTCACGTCAGAAACAAATGGCGGTTATGGAAAACGAAACAAAAGAATTCGGAAAACATCTCCAATTTGTAGCCATGGAGGTGGTTGCGGCACAGACCGGCCATCACTTTAACACGGAGGCCTGTTAGAACCACCCGGACCCATATCCCAACCTGGCTCTGTACCGGTTACCACTTTGCGTCCCAGATTTTTGGAGCTATATTTCACTTTTTAGCTGGCCGGTCATCACAGGAAATGGAGTTCCAAGACATCTCAAAAAAAGATCTTTGGGTCCCTTATTGACCACCTGTTTAAGCACATCGACCCCCAAAACCTCATCCTTCCCCTCATACAATAGACAGGCAAAAACACACACAGGTTCCCATGTCCACAGACCCTATAACAGGTGCCCCCAGACGAAGTGGACCTGGGCCCTCTGGAGCTGCAGGGCCCATGAACATGTCACGGGCTGTCACCCCCTAGTGCATTACCATGTAAGAATAGCAGAAGGTGTAAATGTTGATGTTCGGTTTGGAGGGTTATGGTCTACATTTGGGTTAAGCCAGAGCTGCCAAACGCAGCGCTTCCCAAAATGTCGATGCCTAGTAATTCCCAGAGTTCTTTGAATGCAATAGACGGCCGGGGAATCGTGGGAGTTACAGTTCAGTAACATCTGGGGGAGCCGGAGTTTGACAGCCCGGGATAAGGAATATGCTGCCGAAACGAATGCTTTAACCAACACTCACACCTCACAATGAGCCCAATTAAGTGTAACGACAACTCCACTTGTCAACTCGGACGGCTTCGCTAACAATCGGGCCCTGATTAAACGTGTTTACACAGCAAGAAACAGGCTCAGGGTGTTTTCTTCCCACATACGGAAAGGTCTAGTCACAAAGCACCGGGATTGCGTGGAATGTGGGTTCTTTGGGTTTCGCCACAAATTGACGCATTTCGGCTATTCCATTTCACTGAAGATACGGTGAATCCACTATTTAGCCCGTATCTTCCCGAAATTGGAGTCTCCGAAGCAGTTATCGGACATTGGCGCCTTCCACCAAACTGGCATCGGCGAATTCCACCGAACCGGGGGGAAAAAAAGTCTCCTATTCTCCTGATAGGAGTATGACGCATTAAAAAGGTAATAAGAATGTGTCCGATTAATAAAAAAAAAGTCCTAAAGGTCTGTCACAAAATAAAAAACACAAAGTCTTTAACACAAGAAAAACAAAAATGTAAATAAAAAAAATAAAAAAAGTTCTAAAAAATTAAAAAGGGTTTTTGCTGAAAATGAAGAGTGAATGGTCTTCAAATTTTTTTTTTAAAAAGATATTATGCTTTTACATTGAATCATATGGGATTCAAATGTTGAATTGAAACACCATCAGGGCATTTCAGACGAAGTGGACCTGGGCCCTCTGGAGCTGCAGGGCCCATGAACATGTCACGGGCTGTCACCCCCTAGTGCATTACCATGTAAGAATAGCAGAAGGTGTAAATGTTGATGTTCGGTTTGGAGGGTTATGGTCTACATTTGGGTTAAGCCAGAGCTGCCAAATGCAGCGCTTCCCAAAATGTTTTATTTAAAGATATTATGCTTTTACATTGAATCATATGGGATTCAAATGTCGAATTGAAACACCATCAGGGCATTTCACCGTAATTTCGGTGCGGTTTGGCGTTCTGTGACACTATATTCTATGGGGCAGTTTCGGTACGAACTGCGGCGAATTGCACCATATTTCGCTGTCAATTAACCCTTTCCATGCGGAGGACGCGCTCAGCGCGTCCTGCCGCATGGCCACTTTGCTGCGGAGGATGCGCTCAGCGCGTCCTCCCTTTGCAACAGCGATCGACCGGGATTCCGGCCGATCGCGGCTGCCCCACGGTGCGGGCTGACATCCTCGATGTCAGCCCAGCCTCCGGGACCCCGGCAGGCATGATAGACGTCATCTCGCAGGCGCGATGACATCTATTTCAGGCACCCCCCTGCCATTGCGGGGAAGGTCCTGAAGGGGAGGGGGAGGGTCCTTCGGACCTCTCCCCCTCCCCATCCGTGCGGGCCATCGGGTAAAGACAGGTACCGCTTGGAAGGGCACAGCCTGCTGTTCCAAGTGGCGACTGACTTTAAACCGTAGGGGGCTGGATCGCGATATGGCGCTAACATGCGCCGTATCGCAGTCCCCTCCCGGAGCTGGCCGACATCTTGGATGTCAGCCAAGCTTCCAGGATATCCCCCTAACGACTGGCGTCATCGCCAGTCGTTAAAAAGGGGATATTGGTTCCTATCTAAAAAAATGCATATATTAGGTATAAATAGATAAACGTCAGAGTTTTCCAATTCTGGTATTTCTTTAGTTGTATCTACCTTCGCAATTCTTTTAGAATTCTCCGATTCACTGTGTGATTGAAGGGGGCAACCGCTCTTCTTTCAATGAGGAACCTTTCCATTTGTCCCCTAAAAACTACAGAAAAAAAAACAAACCTCCCCCCAGGCTTGAAAACCATGATGATGTCAAATTCGGTTGGGTTGGTAGGTGTGTCCCTTATGCTTTTGCATAAATGGGGGACCAGCTTAAACCGTTCCAGTAAACCGTCCGTCAGTTGAGCATCGCGTACGCTAGTTCAGGAGGTGGATGATATTAACATTGACTGAATCAGACTATTCCAATACGTAAACATAATGTAAGAGTAATGGCCAGCAGATTACAGGCCAGGTGATAACGGCCTCCCATTTACCATGGTCCTTATGAGAAGGAAGTCGGCCATAAACAGACTTTTACCTTCCCCGCGCTGTGTACAGGACTGAAGGCCTATAATCCGTCTCTAAATACACCAGCGATAGAAATGAAGGCGGTGTACACTGTAACCATGAAGGATTATATCTGGTAGAGCGTGGCCGAATGTCGTGAGTTGAGGTGGACTCTATGTAGACGGTTGGGTTAATCATTGACTTCTCTTTCCTAAAGTCGTGACTTTATATGGACGTTAGGGAAGTATTCAGACCTTCAGGGAGGTCCGGTAAGGGCAAGCTGGGATGCTCTGTAGGAGCAGAGTAGACGTAGCGAAGTATGGAGAGAAAAGAAGGGGACGTGCGTAGGTCGTTGTAGGAGAAAAATGAACGAGAAGCCACGAAGAGCTATACCCTCCTGGCGAGGCCTAAAAAGTCCGGAATGATCATCAGGGTTGCTGTATCCCACCCAGAGGAGGCTTCATTGGCATTTCAGTTTTGGGCGATCGTCCGATTTGCATATGGTAGCATCTTCTCTGTAATGGCACCAACCTTTTGAAACCTGATTGGGTCCCCACCGTAGGGAAAGCCACTCGTGAGGCTCATTTGCCCATTCTCAGCGCTCCATTCAACATATTTTTGGTCACTATGAAGTGTCGCGGGTTCATTTGTGAGGAGCTCTGTGGAGGCAAATGGATTTTTCTCATTAATACCTGTAGAACTGGACACAGCATTCCCAGGCAATGAGAAAGAACGAGCACATAGGCGAGATTGCAGCATTTGGATTTTCAGAGATTTGAATCGACGATGGAACCGGTAGTGCTAAGATTGGCAAACGGGGAATCATTTTGTAAAGCCATCACTGGTCAAGCGTGAGATTGACACTAGGGGTGTTATTGCTTGCAGGCGAAAAATGCTTGTTTTAGCACTAGGAATTGATTTAGGTAGCCTTCAAAATCCATTCCCATCATTACCCAGTGCACTACCTGACGTTACTCCTGACTCTTGCATTATGTCTGCCCACCTGATCACAAACTAAATGTGTATTTTCTTCGTTTACATCTGTTATTTGTTTCCTATTTTATGCAAATTATCCCTTCGGACTTCAACATGATCTAGACCAGTGATGGGGAACCTTGGCACCCCAGATGTTTCGGAACTACATGTCCAATGATGCTCAAACTTACTTTCGGCTGGCTGTGTATCAGAGACATGTAGTTCAGAAGCCTCTTGGGTGCCAAGGTTCACCATCGCTGACCTAGACGCATGTGCCCAACTTAACGCTTACCAGCTGAGTCCCTGTGCCCACTCCTGATTCTTCAGTGACGCCACTTGTCAGTAAAGGGCAGGTTTAAACATCCTGAAGAATAACCAGATTGTCCTGTGGTATTAGAGAATAATCTCAATTTCACTGAAGATACAGAGGTGTACATTATGCGTTACTCCATTCCCTCTACCATATTCTACCGTGTTACCTTCAGAATCAAAAAGTAACATAAGAGAAGGGACAGCCAATCAGAATTTAGGTCGCCCTTAAGGTGGGGCGAGTGGGCACAGGACCCAAGATGGGTGAAATCTTTTAAAGGGAGTGCAGAGCTCACATGTTTTTTTTTCCCCCTGGTGATCTGGTGCAGTGTGGCTCTGTGTCGTGGTAGCACATACTTGCATATCATAGGCAACTCTGGACCCCTCCAGGTGGTCCGGTGCAACAGTGGGAGTCCATGTCTTTTGCGAGGTGTGCATCAAGATCTGAACTCCCTCACCTCTCGCTCGGCTGCCACATCAGACTGCCAGACAGTAAGGTGGGATAGGGTGTCCAGCAATGTCCCAGTCTACAGTGCTCCCATAACGAGCATCCTGAAAATGTTGTTTTATGCCCATTTTGTAACGAGTGCCTCTAATTACTTGTCTCTATTCACATTAAATAATTTACTCATGTTATCTTTACAGCTGTGGAGTTTGGAATCCTCCAAGACGCAGAGAATAGCCACATGGACAGAGATGGAATCGTAGACGGATCTCCAGCGACGACACAGATGGACTCCAGGATCGACCCTTCCCAATCCGGGTCTGTGCAACCCAAAGAGAACTCAGAGGGGCCCAAGGGAGTAGAAAACACTGGATTTGTTGGTGACCCTCCACCTTACTCTCCACCAGATCCAAAGATTGCCCACCTTCTCTACCCAGAGTACCAGAATAACTACTCAGGACCAATGCCAGTCTTATACCAACCTGGACCCACAATGCAGAATGTGTATTCTCATCATAACCTGCCGCCAGGTTCCTACCCATACATCATTGTAAGAATTATTATTTTGTTACTTTTGGAACTTTCTACGCTCTTTGTATTTCACAGAAAAGTCTAGATCTAGATATCGTCTAAAGCAGAGCCGTCAAACTCACGGCCCCCCGAGATGTTGATGCCTACAAGTCCCAGAATTTCTTCATTGAAACAGATGGCCAGGGAATCAATGGTGCTATAGTTCCGAAACATCTGGGGGGAGTCGAGTTTGACAGCCTTGGTCGAATAGTTTCTTCACTTGTATGTCGGCCGATATGTTGAAACATTTCATCTTGCAGGGGCCCCCTCCTTCTCTACACAAACCGGGAGTTTGATGTAGGAGGCCTATTTACACCATCAGATTCAGGATCAGACCTGGTCTTTGAACTGGCCTTGGCCAAGGGAGGGCATTGGGTGTAGTCATGGGTGGAACACAGAAAGCGCCACAAGTAGCAGCAATCACCCAGATTGTTGATCTTACCACTGGCCTGTACAGAAATAATGACCTTCTTATATGGATCTGCTGTAGTGATCGAGCTTTCCACTCCACCCTCGACTTATGGCCATTGCAACCCAAAAGACATTTGTTTAGATTGCCCATTGGCCGGTCAAGGCCTTTACACTACTGTATTCCAAGAAGGCCTGCAGAAGAAGCTCCTTCTACTCCTAGACCTTTTAATAGATTGGGAAAGGACGAGCTAAAAAAAAGTTGCATCTTTGACAAAGATGCTCCAATTTGGCCACGGCTGAGTTTTGACCGTCTGTTTGGCTGCGGCCGAATTTGACGCTCTGGAGAAAAGAGTAATTTTCAATAGCCGGGGATAGAAGTTAGGATTAAGGGCGAGGGTTAGAGATGAGGGTTCAGGATACAAATTAGAGTTTGGGTTACCATTTGTGCTTGTTTTAGGGTCAGGGTTACATATAGGGTAAGGGTAAACAGTAACATTCTGCTTGTTTTTCAAACCCTTGAGAAAAAGGCTGATTTCCCCAAAAGGTCGTGGATTCCAGAACACACGTTCCCGTTTATTTTACGGCTTTTTGGAGAGCCTGGATCCTCTACAATTGTTTGAAGGCTCTACAAGGGTTTAAGGCTAGGGTCAGACTAACGCATTTTTCGCGTTGTCTGTGATAAAGTGCGTTCGAACGAATGGATGCATTTTTTCACGGAATACGCGATAGAGGTCATACGATGCGCCTTTTCGTCCGTGATTTTGTACGGATCATCAATAAAACACTTTTTGTGTCTGGACGTTATGTTGGTCGGACATTAGCAGCGTCTGACGTCTCCCAATCACGCACACACGCCTCTAGCGGACGCAGCGCACTCTGTACGTCCGTACTAGCGGTTTGACGTTCTAGGAAAAATGCGTTAGTTTGCCACTTGCGTTGCGCGGACGAACTTTCGTGCGGCCGTACTTCGTGTGTTCCCCGGGATTGGACGTCATTTGCTGCTAGCACGGCCGTGATTTCGTGCGTCTAAACGCACGTTAAAACTGCTTTCGTCTGACCCTAGCCTAAGCCATCCTGGGGTCCATGAGCACCAAGCATGATAACCCATTCAATTTGCAATTTGGTGCACACCTCCGTCTTTGTTGTTCCCTACATTAACCCACAGACTAACAGTAACAATACAGGTTGGTATTCATTCAGAATTCTGAAATATTCCAAAATCTGGATTTTGTGCGACTGCGGACATGACCCCAAAAATGGAAAATCCCACCTCTGATCCCATGTGACAGGGGACAAAAGGATTAAAAATATTGCGTACATCGACCATTCAGGTTGTGTGCATAAGGTGTATATGAAACCACCTAAATGAATGTCGTGTTTGGATTTGGCTCCTATGTCCAAGATATCTCATTGCTACACGCAAAATCGTGAAAAATCGGAAGTCTAGAACCCTTCTGGTTCCAGGCATTTTGAATAAGGGATAGAACACACTTTAGGAAGTGAAGATGGATGGCTCTTAATGGTAAAATTCTTGTGGTTTTCGAAGCTTTAGCCAAAATCGATCCAGCAAGTTAAAAGTCGCTGCTCCTCAGGTGACACAAATTGACTCTGAAAACCCCTGAACCAATGCAACCTGCACAGCAGTGCACGGCAGAAGCAAGAATGCGGAGCATGCATTTAGGACAGGAGGGAGACGTCCACAGACTCTTCTTTAATAAAGATAGGAGATAAATAATGGATAGGAGAAAGTGGATGTTGAGTGGATATAGGCAGGAGGAGGGCAGGGGGGCAATTGCTCCTTGGGCCACTAGCATATACGGCCTGCGAGCCACAGGTTCACAGCGCCATTCCCAAATAAATGTAACGAGTCTATACACTAGGGTTGCCAGGTCGGACATGTTTTCCTGGACACACAATACTATTTCATGCAGAGGGGAGCCCATAGAAAAGTGCTGCCCTGCAACATGTTTAATTCATATGCTGCAGGAAGGAACTCCAGGCATATGGATTATACATGCTGCAGGGTGGCATTTTTCATGCACTGCCCCATCACCATGAATAAAGTATGTGTGTCCAGGAAAACATGGACGTTCTGGCAACGCTACTATACACCCAGCACTGTAGGAGAGAGGCTGCCATGGGGCTAATTGACTTCCTAATTAGGGGGTTATAGGGATGATTGTATCAGTTAAATATTACATTTTTTTCACAGATATATATATATAGAGAATTAAACCTCCTTTCTACAGATTATATTCTCGTATTATTGTGTCTTTTTCCCCACAGAGATTATTATATATCTCTGTGGGGAAAAAGACAATAATACGAGAATATAAGGAAACCGTGTACACATATTATTTTGGGTTGCAAAAGGGCCGTTTGCTAGGAATTGCCCCCCCCCCCAAACTGACACTTTCCAGCCCTCTTCTGGATATCAGGAACTTTAAGAACCACTAAAATGTCCTTTAAGATAAAAGCTGCTAAGCAGAGCCTAATTAATCTGGGAACGTACTTGCAAAGAAAAGAAAAAAGGAAAAACAAGTCTCTTATTATCCAGAGCTCCCCTATGTCATTGTATCTCCTTTGTGAACAAAGGGTTAAATGTGCACATTTCCCCTGAGGAAACAAAAACAGAAAGAAAAAGGAAAGAAGATATTTGGAAATGGAGTGTAAGGGTTTTGAGCTGGAGGTTTAGTGAATTATTGATGACCAAACAATCCATGGCAGGCGATTGCTTTGTGAAACATAGGGGGAGGCAAAAGGTTTAACTCTTTCAATAGTAGAGCTCTGTCTGAGCGGATACATTTTTTCCATTTCTGATCAATTTATTTTTCCTCATATTTTGATGCAAATGTCTAATTCTGTGCATTTCTCCATAATTATTAGTAGCTTAGTGAATACTAGGGATGCACCAATACTGGCATGAGGTATACATGTATCTGAGGTCTGGTGTGTGTGTGTGTATATATATATGTATCTGAGGTCTGGTGTGTGTATATATGTATCTGAGGTCTGGTGTGTGTGTGTGTATATATATATGTATCTGAGGTCTGGTGTGTGTGTGTATATATATATATGTATCTGAGGTCTGGTGTGTGTATATATGTATCTGAGGTCTGGTGGGTGTGTGTATATATGTATCTGAGGTCTGGTGGGTGTGTGTATATGTATCCGAGGTCTGGTGGGTGTGTGTATATATGTATCTGAGGTCCGGTGTGTGTATATATATATATATATATATATATATATAATATATATATATATGTATCTGAGGTCTGGTGGGTGTATGTATATATGTATCTGAGGGTCTGGGGTGTGTGTGTATATATAATATATCTGAGGTCTGGTGTGTGTGTATATACATGTATCTAAGGTCTGGTGGGTGTGTGTGTATACATGTATCTGAGGTCTGGTGGGTGTGTGTATATATATGTATCTGAGGTCGGGTGTGTATATATATATATGTATCTGAGGTCTGGTGGGTGTGTATATATATGTATCTGAGGTCTGGTGTGTGTATATATGTATCGGAGGTCTGGTGGGTGTGTGTGTGTATATGTATCTGAGGTCTGGTGGGTGTGTGTGTATATGTATCTGAGGTCTGGTGGGTGTATGTATATATGTATCTGAGGGTCTGGGGTGTGTGTGTATATATACATATATCTGAGGTCTGGTGTGTGTGTATATATATGTATCTAAGGTCTGGTGGGTGTGTGTGTATACATGTATCTGAGGTCTGGTGGGTGTGTGTATATATATGTATCTGAGGTCGGGTGTGTATATATATATATATGTATCTGAGGTCTGGTGTGTGTGTATATATATGTATCTGAGGTCTGGTGTGTGTATATATGTATCGGAGGTCTGGTGGGTGTGTGTGTGTATATGTATCTGAGGTCTGGTGGGTGTGTGTATATGTATCTGAGGTCTGGTGGGTGTATGTATATATGTATCTGAGGGTCTGGGGTGTGTGTGTATATATACATATATCTGAGGTCTGGTGTGTGTGTATATACATGTATCTAAGGTCTGGTGGGTGTGTGTGTATACATGTATCTGAGGTCTGGTGGGTGTGTGTATTTTGTATCTGAGGTCGGGTGTATATATATATATAATTATCTGAGGTCTGGTGTGTGTGTATAATATATGTATCTGAGGTCTGGTGTGTGTATATATGTATCGGAGGTCTGGTGGGTGTGTGTGTGTAATAATGTATCTGGAGGTCTGGTGGGTGTGTGTGTATATGTATCTGAGTCTGGTGGGTGTATGTATATATGTATCTGAGGGTCTGGGGTGTGTGTGTGTATATATATATATCTGAGGTCTGGTGTGTGTGATATATAATATGTATCTAGGTCTGGTGTGTGTATATATGTATCTGAGGTCTGGTGGGTGTGTGTGTATATGTATCTGAGGTCTGGTGGGTGTGTGTATATATACATATATCTGAGGTATGGTGTGTGTGTATATATATATGTATCTGAGGTCTGGTGTGTGTGTGTATATATATATGTATCTGAGGTCTGGTGTGTATATATGTATCTGAGGTCTGGTGGGTGTGTGTGTATATGTATCTGAGGTCTGGTGGGTGTGTGTGTATATGTATCTGAGGTCTGGTGGGTGTGTGTATATATACATATATCTGAGGTCTGGTGGGTGTGTATATATGTATCTGAGGTCTGGTGGGTGTGTGTATATGTATCCGAGGTCTGGTGTGTATATATGTATCTGAGGTCTGGTGTGTGTATATATGTATCTGAGGTCTGGTGGGTGTGTGTATATGTATCCGAGGTCTGGTGTGTATATATGTATCTGAGGTCTGGTGGGTGTGTGTATATGTATCCGAGGTCTGGTGTGTATATATGTATCTGAGGTCTGGTGGGTGTGTGTGTATATGTATCTGAGGTCTGGTGGGTGTGTGTATATATACATATATCTGAGGTCTGGTGGGTGTGTATATATGTATCTGAGGTCTGGTGGGTGTGTGTATATGTATCCGAGTCTGGTGTGTATATATGTATCTGAGGTCTGGTGTGTGTATATATGTATCTGAGGTCTGGTGGGTGTGTGTATATGTATCCGAGGTCTGGTGTGTATATATGTATCTGAGGTCTGGTGGGTGTGTGTAGATGTATCCGAGGTCTGGTGTGTATATATGTATCTGAGGTCTGGTGTGTGTATATATGTATCTGAGGTCTGGTGGTGTGTGTATATGTATCCGAGGTCTGGTGTGTATATATGTATCTGAGGTCTGGTGGGTGTGTGTATATGTATCCGAGGTCTGGTGTGTATATATGTATCTGAGGTCTGGTGTGTGTATATATGTATCTGAGGTCTGGTGGGTGTGTGTATATGTATCCGAGGTCTGGTGTGTATATATGTATCTGAGGTCTGGTGGGTGTGTGTATATGTATCCGAGGTCTGGTGTGTATATATGTATCTGAGGTCTGGTGTGTGTATATATGTATCTGAGGTCTGGTGGGTGTGTGATTATGTATCCGAGGTCTGGTGTGTATATATGTATCTGAGGTCTGGTGGGTGTGTGTATATGTATCCGAGGTCTGGTGTGTATATATGTATCTGAGGTCTGGTGTGTGTATATATGTATCCGAGGTCTGGTGGGTGTGTGTATATGTATCCGAGGTCTGGTGTGTGTATATATGTATCTGAGGTCTGGTGGGTGTGTGTATATGTATCCGAGGTCTGGTGTGTATATATGTATCTGAGGTCTGGTGGGTGTGTGTATATGTATCCGAGGTCTGGTGTGTATATATGTATCTGAGGTCTGGTGTGTGTATATATGTATCTGAGGTCTGGTGGGTGTGTGTATATGTATCCGAGGTCTGGTGTGTATATATGTATCTGAGGTCTGGTGGGTGTGTGTATATGTATCCGAGGTCTGGTGTGTATATATGTATCTGAGGTCTGGTGTGTGTATATATGTATCTGAGGTCTGGTGGGTGTGTGTGTATATGTATCCGAGGTCTGGTGTGTGTATATATGTATCTGAGGTCTGGTGGGTGTATGTATATATGTATCTGAGGGTCTGGGGTGTGTGTGTATATATACATATATCTGAGGTCTGGTGTGTGTGTATACACATGTATCTAAGGTCTGGTGGGTGTGTGTGTATACATGTATCTGAGTCTGGTGGGTGTGGTGTATATATATGTTCTTGAGGTCGGGTGTGTATATATATATATGTATCTGAGGTCTGGTGTGTGTGTATATATATGTATCTGAGGTCTGGTGTGTGTATATATGTATCGGAGGTCTGGTGGGTGTGTGTGTGTATATGTATCTGAGGTCTGGTGGGTGTGTGTGTATATGTATCCGAGGTCTGGTGGGTGTGTGTATATATACATATATCTGAGGTATGGTGTGTGTGTATATATACATATATCTGAGGTCTGGTGGGTGTGTATATATGTATCTGAGGTCTGGTGGGTGTCTGTATATGTATCCAAGGTCTGGTGTGTATATATGTATCGGAGGTCTGGTGGGTGTGTGTGTGTATATGTATCTGAGGTCTGGTGGGTGTGGTGTGTATATGTATCCGAGGTCTGGTGGGTGTGT
>CM019071.1:134844351-134889351 GCA_009667805.1 Leptobrachium leishanense
GTCAGACAAATATAACATTTATAATGAAATAACCACAAATGTCTTTTCTGTGCTCACATCATTATCAGTTTTATTCAACCCCCAAGTGACATTCAATCTTAGTACTTAGTACAACATCCTTTTACAGTTATAACAGCTTTTAAACGTCAAGCATAGCTTGACACAAGTGTCTTGCAGCGATCTACGGGTATCTTCGCCCATTCGTCATGGGCAAAAGCCTCCAGTTCAGTCACATTCTTAGGCTTGCGCACTGCAACTGCTTTCTTTAAGTCCCACCAGAGGTTCTCAATCAGATTTAAGTCAGGTGACTGCGATGGCCACTCCAAAATGTTCCAGCCTTTAATCTGCAACCATGCTCTAGTGGACTTGGAGGTATGCTTGGGATCATTGTCCTGTTGAAAGGTCCAACGTCTCCCAAGCCTCAGGTTTGTGACGGACTGCATCACCTTGTCATTCAATATCTCCTGGTACTGAAGAGAATTCATGGTACCTTGCACACGCTGAAGCTTCCCTGTACCGGCAAAAGCAAAACAGCCCCAAAGAATGATTGACCCCCCCGCCATGCTTCACAGTAGGCAAGGTGTTCTTTTCTTCATAGGCCTTGTTCTTCCTCCTCCAAACATAGCGTTGATCCATGGGTCCAAACAGTTCTAATTTTGTTTCATCAGTCCACAGAACACTATCCCAAAACTTCTGTTGTTTGTCCACATGACTTTTGGCATACTGCAGTCGACTCCTCTTATTCTTTGGAGACAGCAAGGGGGTGCGCCTGGGAGTTCTGGCATGGAGGCCTTCATTACGCAGTGTGCGCTGTATTGTCTGAGCTGAAACTTCAGTACCCACATCTGACAAATCTTTTCTCAGTTCCTCAGCAGTCACACGGGGACTTTTCTCCACTCTACGCTTCAGGTAGCGCACAGCAGTCGAAGTCAGCATCTTCTTTCTGCCACGACCAGGTAGCGTTTCAACAGTGCCCTTTGCCTTGAATTTGCGAATGATGCTTCCTATGGTCTCTCTTGGTATGTTTAACATCTTTGCAATCTTCTTATAGCCATTGCCCTTCCTGTGAAGAGTAATCACCTCTTCTCTTGTCTTCCTGGACCATTCTCTTGACTTCACCATGTTTGTAACCACACCAGTAAATGTCTAGAAGGAGCTGAGTATCACAGTCATTTTAAAGCTGCCTAATTGGTGCTTATTATGCTTTATTGCTGCTCCGTGACATCCACAGGTGTTTTCAATACCTGATTGAAAACACTTGAATGAACCTCTGTTCTTCAGAGTGGTAGTCTTTAAGGGGTTGAATAATTGTGTCAATGAAGAATTCACAAAAGAAACATTTACTACTGTATTCCAAAACCAATTGATGTCATTTTAGTTGCATATGGTTCTTTAAAAAGTCCTTGTAGGATTTCATTCTGAATACAATTACAAATGTACACTAAATTCCCTAAAACCCTTTACAGCATTGGGGGTTGAATAATTTTGAACACAACTGTATGTATCTGAGGTCTGGTGTGTGTATATGTATCTGAGGTCTGGTGTCTGTGGTCCAGGTGTGTGCAGGCATGTGTAGTGAGTAAATGGGGTGTCTGGCCATACATTTCAATATTAAAATAAATTAGACAGGCTTTCAGCAAAATCCTAAATAATTTATTTGAAAGTGGTCACATGACATTAAATAAAAGTATCAGTCCTCGGTCTTAAAAAAATGTTGTTGTGCATCCCTAGTGAATATGCACTCATTGTGTGATATTATTTGCCCACGTTTCGCTGTCTGGTATTTTGGAACCGTCACTCACAAAAATGTATAGAATAAATAGTTTGTGATTGTAACTGGCATGTGCTAGACACAAGTAATACCCCATCCTGCCCTTCAGACCCTTCAATAGCAGAAAAAATATATACAATATATATATATATATATTCCATAAAGATTCGCTTACCTTTTGCAAAGCAGGATGTTTTCCCTGGGAAGAAACAAAAGTGTCATTAAGACCTCACTCCTGTCACCCTGTATACAAAGGAGTTGGATGGAACAGCCACCACCGTCACTGTAAAAAAACGTTCAACAAACTTTATAGCCCGAATTTGGGTCCTGCGTGTTGACAGCTTGGCTACGGCTAAACGTCTTTCTTTAAGTACTTCATTACCCTTATGAATCCGATCACCGAGATCTCAATCCTGTCACCCTGTATAATAGTAAAGATGCTACAAGGAGAAGCCCCCACCTTCACTGTAACAAAAAGCTCAAACTTTACTGCAGCATTCCAGCAGCCTGGGATTTGGCAGAATACAGAGAGAGCTGCTGTACAGGGATAATATTCAGGGGGTAATAATGAGTGTAAATCCCTGTACAGTACAGATACTAGGTGTTGCTGTAATTGCCACACACAGGCATTATGCAGCACATACAGATACAAGGTGTTGCTGTAATTGCCATACACAGGCATTATGCAGCACATACAGATACAAGGTGTTGCTGTAATTGCCATACACAGGCATTATGCAGCACATACAGATACAAGGTGTTGCTGTAATTGCCATACACAGGCATTATGCAGCACATACAGATATTGCATTGCTAATAATCTCATTTTGATCACTACAAATCCCCATAAGCAGGAGATCTCACCATTTTATTATCTGTCTGCAGCACATTTACTACGTCTGACACAAAGGCCATTTCAGCCTGTATGTTTATAATGCAGCCATTGTGCCAGATAAGGGACACCATATAGAGTTTAGAACCTTTCATCCCATCAATGCGTCTGTAAAGGATAAACGTATGAAAGGTTTAAAAAAAGCAAATTTACATTATTTTCATCTTTTAACCATCTCAGTATATCAATCTATACACAAAATACCTTTTTTTATCTTACATTTAACTACTACACATCTCAGGCTAGATTCAGTCAAGCGTAACACTTCCAGAGCCGCTAAAAGTCTATGGAGTTGGCGAGTTTACCGGTGCCCTGGTTAGGTTTACACCTGACACTATTCCGACCTAGCTATCATGATTAACAGCCATTAGGCTTGTAAGTATAACGGTCCCACTCAAGGATAACAACGTCCTATTCCAGCCGAGCTGCAAACCTGGCTTGTAGGTCAGCTGTTATGGCCGCTTACTGTAAATTAACGCATCCAATACTCTGCAGAGAGAGCTGTAATGAGTGGGCATCCGGAGAATAATGAGCGATTCCAAGGTCTCACAGCCGGTAATTTTGTGTCATTACCGGCTGCAAGAAATTGGTGTTAAATCACCAGACCCTCAAGAGAAATTACACACAAAAATCTATAATCACGTCTGGTCTTATGGTGCAGAGGTTGGTGCGATCCAGTGCCTCTTCACGCCATCGGCAGAAGGTCACCGAGAAGAAACCTTCCACCAAGTCACAGAGACCTCCCATCTGTCTTTAACTTATGATTTCCTTTCGGCTTTGGAACTTGCCTAATTATGCACGCGATAAGTCATTTTTGGGGAAAGACCTGACGATTTCTCGCTGAACTACCACCATATCTGGTTTAAGGAGGAGTTGCAAGGAATTGTTGGAAATACTCATTATTCCATCACTAGTGGGAGCACGCGGGTTCTATACAAAGGTGTCGGACACACAAACAAGCGTTATAAAACGTGCAAATGGCGAGCGGTAAAGAAAGCTGCCGCTCGACTTGGAAGAGAAAGCCACGCGTTAACGATTACGTGCTGACGCGCAATGGCTGCCGCACCTAAAGGAATAGGGTCCTACTTTGGCATTGTTCCTTAGCATCTGTCTCTCCCTCCCCCCCAATAATGGCTGGTCCAATCCACAAAACTCTTCCTTGTCCGCCATTGTTGCGGTCGCTGAAATACACAAAGAACCGAAACCTCGTTGGCGTCGGTCGTAAGAACTTCTAGGATGATAGTAACGCGCCACTTTTGTTCTCCAGCAGAATGACAGTGCCATGGGAATGCCACCCACTCGACCCGACGTCAGAACCAAGGACTACATGGTGGAGTCTGTGCTGGTCATGATCTTCTGCTGCTTCCTCACAGGAATCATAGCCGTGGTCTACTCCCACGAGGTGAGAAGAAACTCCGTCCTGTATCCGCATTTCAGAGGGGCACGGCCCTCGGGATAAGCAAACAAGTCGCTCCCGCGGTATATACTTCCTTGTAAACATTTTGCACTTGCCGGGTATGTACTTTGAGCTTATGGGTTTTCTTTACTATATATATACATATATATATTTACGGAGTTATGTATAGAGTAGGCTAGTCGCGGTGTCCTGAGGAGCGTTGACCTCGATCGCATGACTAGGGGAGGTACAGTTGGGCTGTCAAGATGGAGGATGTTGACATACACGGTCAAATAAAAGATCTCTACACGAGGGCAATAGTTCCCAACGCCCTGCTGTGCTAGAAAAAAGAGTGCTACATGCCTGGATCATGCAGAGGCACTGGTTACAGCCTGCCCAAAACTACCTAAATTGGCATCACGGTTGAGTCATTCGCTCTCATCGAGGACTTAACCTACAGGTTGACTAACCCCTTTATCTCATTTTCTTCCAGACTCGGACAGCTCTAAGTCGAGGGGACATCGCACAAGCCCAAGAATCCTCACGCAAAGCACGTTCCCTTGTCCTCTTCAGTCTGCTCTTCGGGGTCTTCGTGTCAGTCAGCTGGATAATATATGTGGTGGTGGCCATCTTTTAAAAAGGGGACGCTTACGGAGACGTGAGGGATATCCACTATATTCAGGGTCGTACGGATTTATAAAGAGGTTTTATGGGGGGGGGGGGGAAAGAGAAAAAGCCGTCGAAATCTGTGGATTTTGCAAAGTTCTCCAGAATAGGCTTCGCCAAGAGCTTTTCCTCGGATCTACACAAGGTCTACAAGTCAAGGAGTCCCACCAAAGGGCCTACAATGGAACTTTTTTTGGCGATGTTGAGGGGCCCATTGTAGTACGTTTCATTAATGCTCGACCCATGCCTAAACACCGACATGAAACTCACAACGTGTGTATCCTGTCCGAACCACCGATGGAAATGGTTGGGTGAATGAAGGGAAAACACAAACATAAAAAGACATCAAATCTAAAGGGAGGATTTTGTCGATTTGATGCCACCAAAGGAATGGGCGTATTTATATGTACAGAAAACATTTAACGAATAAAATATATATATGTATAAACTGGTGTATATATAACTCAAAAGGTGCACACATTTTAATAGTTGTTGTATTCCGTGTACGAAAAAAAAAAAAAAAAAAAAAACACGGTCCCAGAGCTCACCCATGTAAATGGAGGTGTATTGGGAGTCTGTGCCACAAAAAAAAAAAGGGTGTTTTATCGCACAAATGGAGACACATTTTGGAAGTTGCCCCCTTCTTCATTGCGTGGTTAACTCCAGGTCGAAGAAAACATTCAGCTCCTTCGTTACCAAGTTGTATTCCATAACATCACTAGCAGGAACCTGGTGGCTTTATGGAAAATGACTTTACATAACAAATACACTGTAAATGCACCGTTAGGACATGCAGCTTACAAATGCACTGTAGGCATATATCTATACGACAAAGCAAGAGAAAGGGTTCCGGGCGCACCCTAGTGGTTATGTACTAAAACAGCATATGTATATATATAATATAATATATTATATATATCAGAGCAATTTGTAAGAGAAAATGCAATCTATACTAAATAATTCACACATAGGATGGAAGTACTGTAAGATTGGAATATATACCCTAAAATCAATGCTATGCCACACTGTGGCTTATCTCTGCTAGAAAGCCACAGTGTGGCATAGCATGGATTTTAGGGTTCTGTGTAATAACAGACCCAGGATGCATAAAAGTGAGACAGATGTCATTTGCATAGCCTACCCAGAATTCCTTGCTGCACATGGGGAATGTGGCACAGGAGCTCTGGGATGCAATTCATCAAATTGCTGTAATGTGCAAGTGGCTTCTGCAATAATAAACACACACACACATATATATACTGTTTTAGTACATAACCACTAGGGTGCGCCCGGAACCCTCTCTCTTTCTTTATCTTATTGTGTCTTTTGAGGTGTGTGTTGACTAGGGATGCACCGAAACGAAAATTTCTGGCCGATACCTAAACCGAAAATTCGGGATCGTATCGGCCGAAGCCGATACGAAAATCAGACATGAGAACCTGGAGGCCGGGGACTCGCCTGATCCCAAAGGCCAGTCGAGCACGCTGCTCGGCCGGCCTCCAGGCTCAGGCGAGCCCCTGGCTCGGCTGGGCCTTCAAGGCCCAGCCGAGCTGGGGGCTCGCCTGAGCCCGGCTGAGCAGTTTGCTCAGCCGGGCCTCCAGGCCCAGGTTCGCATGGCTGATTGTAGGTGAGTATGGTGCAACTATCCTCCTACTTCGGTCCTGAGCTCCAGCGGTGACAGTCTTCCGGCTGTCGCAGGCTGCTCAGCCGTCCTCCAGGCTCAGGCGAGCCCCAAGCATGGGTATGCTGTGTGATTCTCCTAAAGGAGACACAGGATTACAGGCACTTCAAAGAGCCTTCTGTACATCTGCCGTCACGTCTGATGTACTGTAACTTTAAGGAGATATTCTGGAATCCATCTGCAATTATATACATAAATACATACATAAACATTCTTATTGCTTGCCAGGTCCATAGAACCGGCGGAGAGCCACTGGGCATGTCAAGAATTTGGGGCGGTTTTGAAATCTGTCCCAGCTGAGGCAACTTCAGACATGCTCAGTCTGGCAGAGTCAAATTTCAACACAAAGTTTGGGACAGGTGGTTGGAGTTGTCCTACTCTTTTTTTTTTTTTTTAAACATATTGCTTGTGTATAAGCCATTGTGCATTAACATGAACCAGCACTGTAGCAAAGGGCTCAATCATCTGAAAATCTTGGCACAGCAATCTAAGGCGCAACCACTGACAATGAGCCTAGGTTTAACTGATGAGTGAGGGCAAGTAGATCCGGCCTACGAAGTGATACTCTTGATCTCAGTCAGCCGGTCTGTTCTCAGATTTGCCAATACAACAAACTTAGTCGGAGTTGCTGAGGACATGTGCCTTACATGGGGCCAACTTTCTTACGCCCTACGTACATATCCAAGCTGGGGATCAATTGAAAGGGGCCGACCAAGGACCTCCATGTATCTGGAGGTCTTGCAGCACCCTGCGTTGATATGAAGGTGAACATGACAGGTTTAATACAAAATTGTTAGGAAAAATAAATATATATATATATATATACTTGGCACCCCTTATCCAGAATTCTAAAATCCAAAAAAAGACTCATAACCCGAATTTTTAGAGCCTTATGGAATTTAGTAATATTCCCCTTCTTTATGCTCCGGATGAGTCTTGCCACTTGGGAACAGGGGGCTTGGATCTTTGTAGCAGATTGCAGCACTCTCAAAGTGTTTGGGAAGCGCCAGCGTGTGACTGCTGCTGCTTGGAGTCATGCCAACTCTGTGCAACATGCTGCACATCGCTCTCAGCATGCGTACACCCTGGTGCTGAAGCATGATGGGGATTGCGGCTCCCCTGCCGCAATCTCCTTCCTCTCAGACATCGGATTCTGAAATCCGGAAGAATCCATCCGGATAAGAGGTGCTCAACCCGTATATATAATATAATTCTAATATATATATAATATATATATATATATATATATATTATATATATATATTTATTGGACAACAATGCACAAACGTTTAGAAGATTTATTTTGACCTGTTTACATGAGATAGATGTGCTACGTGTCCCGCTTGCCCGGTAGCCACGTACACACAGAGTCCATTCCGGTGGTGTTCCATTTTTGTTTTTATTATTCCTGTATGTACATTTCACTCTCAGCCTCCATATATAACTGTCATGCAAAAGCATAAAAAGGAAAAAAAATAAAAAATTATATATATAATACAAAGTCACATTAACTCGCCTTCCCCAAAAAAACAGAATACTGATATTTACAGGAGCCGCGCAGTGCTCTCTGCTGGGGAAGGAAAAAATAATGGCAGCGTGATAATGAGAGGTGAAAAAAAATAAAAAATAATAATAACAAAATCCAAAAACGAAATTACACAACAAAAAAACACAAAAATATGAAAAAGTAGTTGGCAGTAACTGTGAAATATGTCATTGACTGAAATGCTTCCCCCCCCCCCCCCTCATTCACTCGTGTCTGTCGTGATCCGGGTTGATGGGAAATCGTCCGGGCAGGTGCATTTTGGGTAGATTGCTTAAATAATCCTAAATTGAAAAAGCAATCCCCATCGTTTGAGTATGATCCGTCCAGGCAGGGAGCTTTGTCCAACAGTCAATGAGATTGCACTAATAACAGATCCCGTGAGACGAATAAAAAAAAAAGAAAAAAAAAAGAAAAAGAAAAAAGGGAGCAGAGTGAGCCATATCTTTGGGAAGGGTCAGCCATGAGATGGAGAAAATAAATCGTAAACAAGCTGACTCCCTCTGATCTATGGGAAGAGGCATCCCTCTCCTTGATGTCTGCTTGGCAGTCTCCACCACTTTGTGGCAGAAAGCACAACCACCACTCGGGTCCTGTCCTGACAGTCTCTACCTGCTCGCCACCCTTTTAAGTCTTTTCGTCTCGCTCTGTTTTCCGCCTTGTGATGTTTCGGGGTTTGATTTTCAGGGAGAGCTCCCACAGGGCTTCCTCGGCCAAGTGGTCGCTGAAGTCGTTGAAGAAAGAGATGATGTCGTCGTTTCTGCGGACGTCATAATGTCTGCGGCAAAAAAAGAAGAAAAAAAAAAAAGGAAAGAGGTTTCATTAAAAGCTGTAAAAAGAAAACAACACTTTCCATACAGCATTATCGAATTTTCCTGTAGCATCAAAACAGGTAATAACTATATATAGTGATGTTCTATAAAGACATAAAAAAAAAAAAAAACAAGAACATTAATTGCGTTAAATTATTTATCGTCTAGGTAGAAAAAAAAATATTTTCTATATTTGATGACATGTGTGGTTAAGGACAGGGTGGTGGACCACAGGCTTATCAGCAGGCGGGTGGAGGGCTCCCTTCTTCCCCCTATAGGGTTAACCCGCATCCAATTCCTAAATAGAACTGCCCTGTACTTATAGGAGAGGTGGTCCCCTTTGAGAGAGCTGTCTTGGTGCAGCAAGCAAGGAGGAAGCTAAATTACGAGCCCAAAAGAAAAGGTACATTATACTGTAGTTTTCTCAGATTGGTAACCAGTTTAGCCGCCCAATATGTCAGACAGCAATTCTGGAATGTTTATTTAGCCTCTGCATCAAAGAGTAGGCGTTTGTTTTGTATTTGTTTATTTTTCTGTTCATCGTGTACCCTGCAATGGCTGCACAAGAAAGAGAAGCAGATGCACTGATCTCTGTGCCCAGCGGCTGTATCACAATATATATATATATCTGTTGGTGTACCTCAAGGCTCTGTCCTTGGTCCTCTGCTCTTTTCCATCTACACCTCCTCCCTGGGCAAAATCATCAACAGCTTTGGCTTTAATTACCACCTCTACGCTGATGACACTCAGATCTACCTCTCTACCCCTGATCTCTCTCCCCCTGTCCTTTCAAAAGTCAGTGACTGTTTATCTGGCATCTCCTCCTGGATGGCCTCCCACCACCTAAAGATCAACATGTCAAAGACTGAACTCCTACTTATTCCTCCTCCAATGCCTCCCCACCTCCTGACTTCTCTATCACGGTGGAGGGTATCACCATCTCCCCATCAAACCAAGTTCGCTGTCTTGGAGTTACACTTGACTCTGCTCTTTCCTTCATCCCCCACATCCAGTCTCTTTCCTCCTCCTGCCGATACCAACTGCGTAATATTTCCAGAATTCGGCCATTTCTTACCGCTGTCACCACAAAACAACTCGTACACGCCCTGGTAATCTCCCGACTCGACTATTGCAATAATCTAATTTCTGGCCTCCCTCTGTCCCGCCTCTCCCCCCTACAATCCATCCTAAACGCCTCCGCCAGGCTAATTCACCTCACCCGCCGCTCTGTCTCTGCCGCTCCCCTCTGCGAGTCCCTTCACTGGCTCCCTATCCACTGCAGAATTAAGTTCAAAATCCTTATCCTTACCTACAAAACCCTCACTAACTCAGCTCCCCACTACCTGTCCTCACTAATCACCAAATACACCCCAGCCCGCTCCCTAAGGTCAAACAGTGACCTGCGCCTAGCTTTTCCCCGCATCACCTCTTCCCATGATAGACTGCAGGATTTCTCACGCGCAGCCCCCACTCTCTGGAACGCTCTCCCTCGTACTGTCAGACTTTCCCCTAACTTCTCTTCCTTCAAACGCTCCCTTAAAACGTTCCTATTTAGGGAAGCCTACCACCCAACTCACTGATGCAACCATCAATCACTCTCACCTTGCAGTCCTCTCCTCCTGTTTCCAACCCCAACCCTCCCAGATTGTGAGTTCCTACGGGAATAGGGCCCTCATCTCCTCCTGTACTGTTTGTCAAATGTTGTTCAATGTATTGTAACCCTGTCTATACTGTGCTTATTGTACAGCGCTGCGGAATATGCTGGCGCTTTATAAATAAAGAATAATAATAATAATAAATATTCCGAGTAGACCTGACTGAGCAAAGCTAGCAGTGATACATGTGTAAATAAAAATAAAAAAATTCCTGGCACTGTAAAGTGAAGATCTGCTTCCGTAAACCCTTTTTTATTAGTGCAACCTACATAGCACAGGGATCTCACACTCCGCCCCCCTAGATGCTGATGCCTACAATTCCCAGAGTTCTTTGAAAGCAAAAGATGGTGGGAGAACAATGAGAATTGCAGTTCAGAAACATCGGGGGGGGGGGGGGGGTGGAGTTTGCGATACTTTGCACAGGATGTTGCGTGTTCCGACCATCACAGCGATTCTGTATTTAATCCTAGTTTGGAACGGGAGAGCATTAATCCATTTTTTAAAGTAGTGCGCTGTAATCCTTAAGGCGCTTTTCGTATATTTTACCTTATCCCATTGCTCAAGCCCTCTTGGCCATTAACGAGTGGACCCTAGTGTACCTGATCCGACTGTGATCGAGCACTCCGGGCCCTAGGAGAAGTACTCACACTTGCTGAAAACGTCTCATGCTGTCCAGGATGTTAAACTGCTGCCAGCGCTTTGAGAAGTTAACTTTGCCGTCGATGTGGTCTGGGTTTCCCAGGTGCACAAAGGTGAGGTCTTGAAGGATCAGGCCCCTAAAAGCAAAGGCCGGTGGACAACAAAGAGTGAGTTAATTCAAATGGCAGAGGTCAGGGATGCAGCTGCTGCCGTTATAGCATTCTGCCATAGCATTCTGCCATAGCATTCTGCCATAGCATTCTGCCATTAAAACGGAATTCAAGCACTGACTGACTTTATTAACGAGCAGCATTTGCAAATACAGACGTTCACTTACAAATAAGGGATGCACGGGGGCTCCACTTCGGACAATGCTGCCCTGTAGGCTCGGAAAGAGGAGGAACTGTCAATCAGAGTGCAATATTCAGCTAAACCCTGTGAGATGAGAAACAGAACAAAATAAGACACAAAAGACACACACACTGAGGAATTAGCCACTACTATCCACGCAAGGCCATGGAGAGACAGAGCTTGTACAAACCTCCGATGTCTGCTTCTGCCATTCCAACCTACGTATAGGTGCCGAGTCCAGCGCGGACAATATGGCAAGATAGGAGTTAAAGTTGTTCAGTTTCCTTAGGTGCTGTAGGAAGAAAGGAATAAAAGCAATTAGTGACAAAAAGTGACTTGTTCTAGAAGTACAGCCGTCTGCGTTTCGCATCTCGAACATGGGAAAACGCGTCCCGTACACGGCAATGAACCCATGGAACTTTCGGACCGGGGACAGGTTTAGGATCAGGTCACTGGTGCAGAAATGGTTATGCAACGAGTCACAGCCACTCCTGGACAGCTGTTTCGGGCTTATTGTGCCCTCATCAGCAGGAGATAGGCTGTGACTCGTACTTTTGATGCTTAACCCGGAGGGCAAATCAAGACTCATTTAAGTTCTGGTAGAGGGCAAAAAGTGAGATTAAAAGCTTCCACACAGCAAATAGATATATATAGATCTCATAAAAACACACTCACACACATCATAAAAACACACAGAGTTATTTCTCTCTTTATTGATAGCAACTCGCAAAAAGCACCAACATTTAGAGGATGATACAAAGGGGAAAACCTCACCTTCATAATTTTGATGAATTTAAGCAGCAATCTCTCCCGATCCTGCGCCTTCTCCTGCAGCATGATGATCGATCGGACCCTGTGCAAGAAGAAATGTACCTCCATTAACACGCTGAACCCTCATTTCAGCTCGTGTAGCAGCGGTCGTTAAGTCAGATCCACTTCCCATCCCTCATCACCCCCTGTGACTTACCAATACGACATGTTGTTAAAGTGCTCCGTGAACTGTGTCAGATTGGGGCTTTTCTCTTCATTTTGCTCTTTAGCCCAAAGCAGAACCTCCGGGATCTAATGGGGGGGAAAGGTGCGTCCGTTATGCTTTGATAGGAACAGATCACAGGATGCCACATCCCAAACCCATACACAGGGCTCAGGAGGGATATCAACAGAGTATCATATAAAAGAACCAAGGTGGCCGTCCGCCGATACATTGTATTCAGGTCAGGTGTAGAGCAAGGCTGTCAAACTCATGGCCCGCAGAGATGTTGATGCCTACAATTCCCAGAATTCTTTCCATGAAACAGATGGCCAGAGAATGATGGGAGTTGTAGTTCAGAAACATAGGAAGGGGGGGGGGTAACGGAGTTTGACAGCTCTGGTGAAGAAGAGTAAGAGCAAAACAACTGACGGCAGGAAATGGTTTTGGGACTAAAACCTTCTGCCCTTTACCTCGATCTTGTAGAAGAGCTCTGCGTCCAGCAGGGTGAGCTGCTCAGCAATTTCATGGCTGTGAAAATCATGAAGCGTCCCAGGCCTGTATAAAACACGAATGAAGTCGTATAATTAATGGAGAGATTGTACATTTTTTTTAACCATTGAGTATTAAATCCAGTATTGAAATACAGCATATATATACACAGGTATATCAGGGCTCAGGCTGCTCTTCTGCCACTGGAAGATAAAATAAATAAGAATATAGCCCCCGCCGGCTCTTATGTGCAGCCAGGTATTAAATACGGCTGACCCTACACACACACACACATACACCGTCACGTAGCACCTACATTCACAGTAATGAACGCTTTGTGTACCAAAAACATACTTTTTTGTTTTGCAGCTTCCTGGCTCGATTTGCGGTGGCAAGTAAATGTGATATTTGGCCAGTATATGCAGCAAGTGAATAGTGTACCAGCATCTTTATCTACTGTCTGGATTCATGTCTTTATAAACCCCAGAAGGACCACTGACGTACATAGTACGTCCTGGGGAAAATTACCCTTAAGCACCAAGGACGTACTATATACATCATGGTCCTTTAACACCTCCCCCCCCACCATATGTGCGATAACCTCCAAGCTGCCAAGTGGATTCTCCCGATCTGTGGTAGATAGAGGGTCATGTTTGGTATCATTGGAAAGGCCTGATCATGGCCGTTCCAATGATACCAAACATGACCATGTTTGGTGTAAAAAAAAAAAAAAAAGGTTTTTTTATTTATAAATAAAACAAAATGATGATTGTCTGGGGGGGGTGCTTATAATAAAAACAAAACTTCAAATCATGTTTAAACATGATGAGCTTAAAATGGTCAACATGAGCTCAGTGCACAGAGGTGAAATGGCTCAGCAGTGAAGGGGTTAAAAAGAAAGAACATGTAAAAATTGGGTATTTCTAATTCCAGGACAGAATGTTGGAACTATTTAGCCAGGGTAGTCTTTTTTTTTTTTTTTACAGATTTTGGGAATAAAGGTTTGAAAAAGTGTGTTTTTTTCCAATTCTTTTCATCATATTTCATACATTTTTTTGTAGTAAGTTATACGATATGATGGAAATAATGGTATTTTTAGAAAGTCCATTTAATGGCGACAAAAACGGTATATAATGTGTGTGGGTTTTATAAACGAGTAAGAAAGAAAATTAGACCTAAATACAAACAGTGCAGAAACGTAAAAACAGCAGAGGGCACTTTCGGACGGACAATGGTAATATCGCCTGGTCACTATAGGGTTAATTACATAAAGGGCCACTAGATATACTAAATAGTAGCACCGACACAGTGCTTATTTATTTATATGTCTTGGTTAGTGGGACGTACTCCCCTTTATGTTTGGCCACCTCTTGCCACTCCCTCTTTTTTTTGGGCAATGCCTTAATAAAATACCATTATGATGCCATTGGGCTTTCCTCGTGTGCGCGTATGTGTTTATTCGTCATTTCCTCCCCCCCCCAACTTCCTTGGACGTGGCATCTCATTAATAAAGAGATATATATTTTTTTCTGTTTAACCCCCGGCGCTCCCTGTTTCGCAGAATAGTTGGCCATTTCGTATATCTGTGGTGTTGTTCATGAAGTTTATACAGGTGTAGTCCTGTGCGATGGTTAGGGCGATCAATGACACCTTAAGTGTTTTTTTTTTTTTTTTTGGGGTGCCTTTTTATTCGTTGATCCAGTATATCTGGAACTGACATTACGAGCCTTGGGAAAAGCAGAAGACATTGAAGAAGAAGAAAAAAATTAAAATCAGGCTAGGGTCAGACGAACGCATTTTTACGGTGCGCAATTACGGCCATGATTTTTGACGGAGCTAGAAAAAAAAAAAAGAAGAGAAATCTGAGCAACCAAAGTTTGCGTCTCTTGACGGACATGGTGCAGCGTCTGACGTCTCCTAATCACGCACACACGCCGCTATGCCGACGCAGCGCACTCTGTGCGTCAGTACTAGCGGTTTGACATCCTCGAAAAAATGCGTTCGTTTGCCGCTTGGGTTGCGCGACCGAACGTTCGTGCAGCCGTACCTCGTATATTGGCCGTCATTGGACGTCCTTTGCTGCTACTATGGCGGTAATAAAGTGCGGCTGAACGCGCGTTCGTCTGACCCCAGCCAAAATCAGACTTTACCGTGTGCCTGAGATCGGGAGAATTTAAAATAAAATAAAAAAAACAATGGGTTTTAAACCCTTCACTACCAAATGATTTTTCAAAAATCCACTGCCAGGAACCAGTGTTTTTTTTTGTTTTCGGAACAGCATTTTAATTATACAATAAGAAATATTTGGCAATATTCCCCATGTATTCCTTGCTGTAATAACCTGTTTGGCAGATTGATGGTGCCATCTAGTGGCCAAGTGGAGTTACTGCAGGTAGAACTGCAGCTTCGCACATTGGCTGCGGAGGAACGATAGGGCCACTCCCCAGCTGATGTTAAACCGTTTTAACACCTTGGGTATCGTGCCCACAGGGCTAAAACTTTGGAGGCACCTTCTGGAGCCCGAAACCAAAGGAAATTAATTTGCTACAAATGAATTTAATTTGCAATCAGACGTGGCGTCAACACGATCTCGGGCTGCTGCATTTGCTACCTCTAACGGTGTATACAGAATCACGAAGGTGAAGGGGTCAATAAAAGTGGCTCCCGTGGAGATCCAATTGGCAGCGTCCCTTACCTGGCAGCCACCCCTCTGGCAGCGAGGGGTTTGTGGGCATAGTTGGCGTGAGTCAGCATCCGCTTGTTCTCCACCTTCTCCAGTATGTTCTTGCGCAGAACGCGGGCCAGACTGAGCTCGCCTTTACACACCAGGCGGAAAACCAGTTCCATCAGCAGCTTCAGGATCTCATCTGTCAGCTCCACCAGGCTGGAGGAATGAGCGTGGGAAACGTAGGGTCAGAATTCCAAAAAAGGAGTCAAATTCCAACACACCTGCTGAAAATCATAGCTGGCCAAACTTTAAAGCGGGGATCTCCAACTCTGCCCCCCCCCCCCATGATGATTGCCTAAAATTCCCAGAATTCCTTAAATGCAATAGATGGACAGAGAATCATGGGAGTTGTAGTTCATAAACATCAGGGGGGCCACAGTTTGAGATCCCCGCTTTAAAGACATTTTAAAATCCCCTTTATTATTACACATCCACAGGCCAAACACCATCATTTAAAGGGCCAGTACCACTAAAAAAATGCAACATCCTCATTGTGTTTATTTGATGTTGCTGATATCTTACATGTGATTGTTTTTCTCTTGTATGTTTAGTTAAGAAAATATTTTCCTCTATATGTGTCACTGGGTGCATCCATTGTGTGATATTTTCCTCTATGTGTCACTGGATGCATCCATTGTGTGATATTTTCCACTATATGTGTCACTGGGTGCATCCATTGTGTGATATTTCCTCTATATGTGTCACTGGGCGCATCCATTGTGTGATATTTTCCTCTATATGTGTCACTGGGTGCATCCATTGTGTGATATTTCCTCTATATGTGTCACTGGGCGCATCCATTGTGTGATATTTTCCTCTATATGTCACTGGGTGCATCCATTGTGTGATATTTTCCTCTATATGTCACTGGGTGCATCCATTGTGTGATATTTTGTGTTGTAAACTGCCCACCCCATAGTATCTTTCCATCACTTGCTCCTCACTGTGCGGCTTTGACCATAGAATTGAGTGAATTGGTCAAATCTCCCAATAAAACCAAACAAAACTCATCAGGATTGCATTGCGTAGAATGTATGTAAATGGCATCACCAAGGGGTAATATCCAGCATTGCACGTCCACCGTCAGATCACATTCAGCAGCCACCTCTTATCTTGGGTAGCCTAGACAGCACAATAGATCCCCATGCAGCCTCATCCAACCATTCTTTCCACACCCCATTGCCTCTTTACGGTTTTATCCCATACCACAACTGTAATGTGAGACTTTCCATAAGATAAATGTTTTATGGGAAAAATCCACATAAAAGGAAACAGGCGATAAAAACCTAACTTTGTTTTTCCTTTCTATATAGAATTACTTCAACGAAAACCCCCCCCAAAAAACCAGCAGCATGTGTTTTATAAGGTTTTTTTTTTGTAATGCACAGGTGATCTAGTAACAGCTTATATTAGTGGTGCTGTCACTTTAAAAGGTACATCGGCCAATACCCGTGAAAAGCCCAAGGGTAGATGTTTAGATGTGTCAATCTATTGCAGACGAGTTTATTCACAGATAAATTAAGAGTATTGTATGTAATATAAAAGCCGTCATGCTTACCACAGCTCGTCTACCACTCTCACCAGCACGAAGAATGTGTTCTTGCTCACTCGCTGCTTGAACGTGTCCTGGAAGTGACAGAACCTTTCATATGTTGGACACAGGTTAAAGAAGATTCCGCAGATAACCTGTACGGTCGTCATGCAATATTGTAGCAGCAATTGATAAACAGTCCATTTTATGTCCTGGGAAACCCAGTCCTCCAGCAGCGCAAGGCTCAGAGTCAAAGCTGGGGTCCTCTAACACTTAAGAGGTGTGGGCTGGGGATACCTTCTGGCCGAACACGCTTTAGATCAGGGTTCAGCAACCTTGGCCCTCCAGGTGTTTCAGAACCATACTTCCCATGAGGCTCCACCAAACGAATGAGTGGCTGAGCATCATGGGAGATGTAGTTCCAAAGCATCATGGTTGCTGAACCCAACTTTACATACGCAAAGGACGTCCCCGCCACGTTGCAGAGAGCGCGTTTCATAAAGGATATCTGTACTGCAACTTCTGGATCAGCTCTTCGGGGGAAATAAAGGTCCTGTATGTAGTCAGGAAGGCTTCGCAATACAGAACGAGATCTGTGAGAGACGAGAAGAAAACATACAAATTAAACTTTACAGACAGAAGCCACGACTGATCGGATTTGTGTTTTGTTTTTAATATCTTGCATTGTATCACTTTGTATTTCTGTAACGACTGTAACATGTCAAGGTTCTTGAACCCAGAACATACTGAAAACCAGAGAAATCTCAATGTGTCCTTCCTGCTAAAACACTTTATAAATAAATCCATTTTGTGTCCCGTCCCTCCCCGTACACTCGAACAAGACTTTGACACCTATTTTAAGACATGGTATTGGTGGACGGAATTCAGATCCAAACATAGGAGATTGGCTCAGAGCTCGTCGGCATTGGCTCAGATTTAAAAACCTATCATATTGGTCACAGAGTTTTTTTTTTCAGTGAAATGCGACTTCCAGATGTGATATTTCCACGCTTATAATACGCCAGAACAGTAACAATGACGATATAAGATTAACATTAGTGATAGACTTTTCTTATAATGGTTTATCTTTTTTATTTTTATTTTTCTCTTTATTTTATGTTTGGTTTGTATATATGTATGTGTTATGTGTGAGGTTTGTTCATTTTAAGCCATAGACAAATGGTTTGGTGCTACTTATTGAATGCTTATTCAACTGCAAATATTTGCATTTGTTATAATATGTCTCAAGCTCTTATATGGCTTTTGTGATGTTGTTTTGCACAATACTTTGCGAATTTTATCACCATTAACTGTTGTATTTTGTTATGCTGCAAACTCAATAAAAATTATATTACGGAAAAAAAAGCTATGTACTTCTTAATATATATATGTATATATATTTATAATAAAAAATATATTTCTATTGCTTATTAATAAATATATTAATAAGCAATAAAAATATAAACATAGTTATACAATTTATACAGTCTGTTTTGCACTCTCATTGTAAATGTTACATGCATTCCTCCGTGTGTGAATGGGAAACCTGTAGATCCTGCGCGGCCCTCTCACCGTACAGAGGTGTGAGGTCATGCAAGAATCTGGCATGTCCCAACAAGAGGCTGGAGGGATATTCCTCATCCGAGAGGAAGCGCTACCGAAATTAGACCTGGAATGCTGCGCCAGGACTTAATTAACCTTCAACAAGCAAGATTCCCATGGGGAAATGCAGACTGAATGCTGCAATCACTGAGCAGCAAATCATATCTCCTGTGCTGTGCTTCAGATATCCTGCAAACCTGGCCTGTTAGGGGGACCTCAGGACAAGGACTAGGGGCTACAGATATAGAGGAAGGAATACGAAGATATGGAGACATAAGGCTCTACTGATGCACCTCAGATCATTTAGAATGAATCTGGTCTTCTGCAGTTTAGTTTGAAGAACAGGTCCACCACCAGTCGGCCAATGATCATTAAACAACTCTTTCTCAACCAGTTTCTTATCTCACCTTTCCGGTCAGTCTCTGTGGCATGGACCAGGAGGATGTCACCAGATCCCCCTCTCACATCAGGTCCGTCATCCGCCTGGGGAACAAACGGAGAAGAAAAAGGTATTGAGAGGTTAGTAAGGAGTCCACGGAGAAGCCACCAGTCTTGCCAACGTGGTCGGCCCATCTCACCTCTTGCTTCAGGGTCAGCTTTGCCATGATCTCGTTGTGATCGACGAGAGACAGCTCGTCCGTCTCCTCGCTCTCCTCCGCTTCTTCATCGCCCTGATCGTTCGGAGATTTCATTGGCCTGAAAGATGGGAGGAGATAGGTGAACCATTCCATGCCGACGAAGAGGAACGCAAACTAGCGCTGTCTGACACAAGACACCCAAGAAGCTTCGGCAACTGGACGGTTGGGTGGTTGGTCACGTCAATATTTACCAGTAGTGGTTGAACATGTAAGGAGTTATACACCAAGCACCGACAAGGCAGCAAAGTTTGCCGTAGGGGCTAACAAGGGTAAATGTCAATGGTTATTGCAACTACGGTGAACGTCGTCTGTCCACAGAAACAAAATCTAGCAACGACGCAAACAACAGTGTACGACGCTCAACTGACGTACCGCAATTATCCTTTAGTGCAAACTGATAGGACACGGTCACCGGGTATACAATGGAGCTGCACTGGGCACATACCTCTCTGCGGCTTCGTGGTCGTCCTTGCCAGGGACGCACGGCGGTGATGACGTGTCGTTCTGGTGTCCTTCGTTTGGTACAGGCGATTCCTGAGAGCAGAAACAGTTCATAAAAATGACTTGACGGGAAGAAAGTAAAGTACGACGCCTTCACCTAACAGGGTTTATTCAGCCCTTGCACATCCACCTTACAGGTATAATGAAGATCCGAAACAGACCAGGAGACGTCACAACGAGAGGGACCATGTAAAACAATATGGCAGCCACTGCATCAAGACACCAGGAGACAAACAAGGCGGATGGAGGTTTCTGAGATTGGATGTTTGAAGCTGTTATTTTTGACGGCCATTGCAAAAAATAAAATCAGCCCGGATGATGGTGTCGAAACGGCAACTTTCTAAGCCAGAAATTAGGACACGATGCAATTGAAAACTGTGCAGTGATCAGGTTGGAGACAATGGTTCAAAACAGTCCAGGGATACGGCCAATCCAATAAGAGGGGTCAGCAACCGTTGCCCCCCAGATGTTTTGGAATGACACCCTTCATGGTCCGCAGACATTCATTCGGTTGGCTGAGCATCTTAGAAGATGTATTTCCAAAACATCAAGAGGGCCAAGGTTGCTGACCCCGGACCTCGAGTGCCACGTTGACCATGGGTTGACAGATTGCACACTCCGTTGAGCGTGTTGGGATGGCGAGCGCAGCAAAGGACAAGGAATATTTACCATGGAGGACGTTCGGACGTGTGCATTTGCTTCGGAAGCTGCAGGGGTTGAGACTGCGCACCATGTCAGTTGAACAGAGACCTCGACGAACACAAACTGTGACTGGACCCAGTGGAACGTGGAAGCCGACACTCGGGACCGAGACCCTCCCATACCGAGGAAACGCCGAGAACGTCAGAGGAACCCGCGCCCGATTCTGACACATTTTATAAAAGGTGGATCCAGAGGACATTATGCCAGGATTTGGCAACGTTTCTCCACGAACATCCTCCTCCGTGTCCCCCACATTCAAATATATAAAAGTGAATAATAAAACATGCACTGTATAAATGCTGTGGGTTTTGCAGTGAAAAAGGTACATTTTTAACGCTTTTTGCCAATTTCTTTAGGGGCAAACAAAGCGGGCATTTTTTATGAAGAAACTTGATCCTGATTTTACGGGAAGAAAAAAACCAAAAACCCAAAATATGTATTTTTTTTTATCTCGGACATTCATTGGGTTGGCTGAGCATCATGGGAGATGTTGCTCCAAATCATCTGGAGGGCCAAGGTTGCTGACCCCTGACCTTGAGTGCCGCATTGACAAGGTGTTGAAAGTGGACAGATTGCAGGCACTCCGTTAGGCTTGCTGGGACGAGATCGTAAAAAAAATAATATATATATATATATATATATATATATTTTATTGCAGCTACGGCTTCCTTTTCGTGTTTTACAGCAGAGCCTCTTCCCTTCAGTTCACTAGAGCAGATGGTCCTCAGGGCCCCCAAACAGGCCAGGTTTTAAGGATCACTTTGGGGAAATGCCGAATCCTGCGTTCACTGAGCAACAAATCATATCTGTGAGGTGCTTCAGATATCCTGCAAACCTGGCCTGTTAGGGGAAACCGAGGACCAGGGTTGAGAAACAATTCACTGGAGCACACATGCAACAAAGCCTCAGCAGAGTCTCCCTCAATCCCCCCCCCCCGCAAACTCAGAAGTGCACGCTACACAGTGCAGAAGGTTGCTGCAGAAATTGCGTGCAATTGCGGTGCTTTGCGTCTCGGCCCATTTTCGCGATACCATTTAGTTACAAATACGATGAATTCGCTATTTAGCGAATGGTCACTATATATTGGCGGAATTGGAGTCGCCGAATTAAGTTTTCGGACATCGGCATGAACAGCCGGATTAGCATTGGCGAACTCCACCGAACAGCCAAAAAAAGTCTCCTATTCTCCTAATAGGAGTATAAATCTGTAAAAATGCGTCCAAATAAAAAGATGCTTTAAAAAATAAATAAAAATATGAAACAAAAGGTCTAAAAATATGGAGAAAAAAAAAAGTGTTCTGAAAAAATGAAAATAAGGGTTTTTACAGAAAAAAAAAAGAATAAATGGTCTTTTGATTTTTTTAAAAAAATGATTATTTTTTTTAACATGGAATCCTAGGGGATTTAAACCTGTCAAACTGAAACACCGGAAATCAGGGAATTTTGACGGAATTTCAGTGCATTCAAATTCTGTGAATAGAAGACAAGATAGTGGATAGAATTTTGGTGCTGCCGAACTGCACCTTATTAAGCTGTCAATTCACCAGTACTGAATTCCTGCACCGACTGCTGAAAGCCCGATATGTCAGGACGTTCCCCAGCTGATTTTAAACCGTTTTAGCACCTCGGGCATTACGCCCACAGGGCTAAAATTTTGGGGGAACCTTCAGCTGCCCAAAAGCAAACAAATTTCATCAGCTGCAGATCGAGACAACTCGATATCAGGATCTGATGGTGCCTTTGACGTCCCGAGTTATCTCGATCTCGGGAGTGAAGGGGTTAAGGGTGCCAAAATGTCTCAATAATAGATTTAAATAAAAAATATTAATATAATAAATAAAAAGAATAAGAGATATTTATCATTATTTTCATTTAAAAAGGATGAGGTTAATCTACCAGATTATTAAAGCCAATCTTCTAAATAATCTGTTGGCAACCCTGGCCCTCCAGATGTTCTGGGACTAAATCTCCCATGATGCACAGTTATGTACTAGTTTGGCAGAGCCTCAAGGGAAATGTAGTTCCTTAACATCTAGAGGATCAAGATTTAAAGAATAAAAAAGTGGATTCCATTTATCTATACACTGCCCTTATTTATCCTTCATGGTTTTTTTTGCTAGACATCTCTTTCGTGTACCCGTCTGTAATATGTGTGATACTAGATTTCATCCGCTCTTCTATTTGATCCAATTTATTTTACTCAAAATATTTGGAAATTCTTAAAGATAGAGATATAGATAGATATAGATATATATATTATATTCCATAATATAATTTTTATTTCCATAATTTTTTATTTTGAATATATTATATTCCATTATATATTTTTATTTCCATAATTTTTTATTTTGAATATATTATATTCCATTATATATTTTTATTTCCATAATTTTTTATTTTGAATATATTATATTCCATATTTTCTTTTTAGAAATATATATATATTTCTAAAAAAAAAAAAATATGGAATATAATATATTCAAAATAAAAAATTATGGAATATAATATATATATATATATATCGATGTTCCGCCACTCAGAGACTCATTTTGTTGTAAAAATAAATTCCTTTATTGGATCATGGGTACAGCATCATCGACGTTTCAGTCCCGTAGGACTTTGTCCTCATATGTCCTGATGAAAGTCCTACGGGACTGAAACGTCGATGATGCTGTACCCATGATCCAATAAAGGATTTATTTTTACAACAAAAAGAGTCTCTGAGTGGCGGAACATCGAGGAATTTATTATACTATATACCAAGTTCCTGCACCGGAGCATGATTCATTCGTTACTGGGCGAGTTTGATAGACATATAATTTAATAGATTCTAAAAAAAAATATGGAAATAAAAATATATATTATGGAATATAATTTAATATATTCTAGACAAAATTATATTATATATATATGATAATATAATTTAATATATTCTAAACAAAAATATGGAAATAAAAATATATAATGGAATATAATTTAATATATTCTAGAAAAAATTATATAATAAATAAATTATATTCCATAATATATATTTTTATTTTCATAATTTTTTTAGAATATATTAAATTATATTCCATAATATATATTTTTATTTTCATAATATTTTTTTTTAGAATACATTAAATTATATTCCATAATATCTTCTATTAATTAATTAAAATGAGGCATAACTACATGCAAAAAAATTATGAAGTGCAAGGAAAAAAGTTGGCTCTTTTAAAAGGATAAAGGTTTGCAGGAATAAGAACTTATTGAAAGAGAGGGTTTAAATAAATAAATGACCCCTGTAGTCCTGGAGGTCAGGGCAAATGGAAAGCCTTCTGTATGGGCATGCAGCTTGGTGGAATTGGAGCAGCAGGGGAGGGGGGGCAGAGGGGCACGCATTTAGTAATGCTGAGCATGCAGCGGGCGAAGTTTGGTTATAAATTTCCCAGCATGCCTCTCTTTCCCCCCAGCCCCAACTGCGCCCCCTACTTACACCGTCGGAGCGCGGGATCTCTCCGTTGCCTTGCCCGGAGGAATAAAGGTTCACGTATTCACTCGCCTCCTCACTGACATTTTCACTCTATGGCGGGAACAGAGAGGGTGATGCAGTGCAAACACGCAGGTATCGTAATGATTTCTAGTCTGAGCAGGAGAAATACTAAGATCACAATAAGCGTGATGATAGACGGATACTTCTTCACCTGGTGACGATTTCATACAGGGAATGCGCGGTTAAAAAATAATGATTTGCTGCCGAAGCCGCTACATTGCTATTCCAAGTGACGCAAACAGCAACGTTACGCACACGGAAAAAAGCCGCGATCAATGACACCCGATTTATTACCGTTATTAAAAGGCAAAAAAATAAATATGAAATGTAATCTCTCTTTTCTTACATGCGTGCATCTCATGGTCTATCCGTCCGTCCGTACCTCTCCATCCGTCCGCCCGCCCAACCTTATCTCTAGCCATCCGTCCATACCTCTCTGTTCCGTCCACCCGACCCTTTCTCTATCCGTCCATACCGCTCTATCCGCCAGCCCGACCCTTTCTCTATCCGTCCGTCCACCCGACCCTTTCTCTATCCATCCGTCCGCCCGCCCAACCTTATCTCTATCCATCCGTCCATACCTCTCTGTTCCGTCCACCCGACCCTTTCTCTATCCGTCCACCCGACCCTTTCTCTATCCGTCCACCCGACCCTTTCTCTATCCGTCCATACCACTCTATCCGCCAGCCCGACCCTTTCTCTATCCATCCGTCCGCCCGACCGACCCTTTCTGTTTATCTATTCCCCTCTTTCTCTCGTTCTATCTCTGGAAAAGGAATGATGGAGGTTTAACCTCTGCCTGTTTCACCATCTCCTTCTCAGGTATCCAAAATTCCTGACATTACACATTTATGAGCAAAGAGGCTCACCCCCCCCAGCATCCCTCCCCCAGAGGCTCACCCCCAGCATCCCACCCCCAGAGGCTCACCCACAGCATCCCTCCCCCAGAGGCTCACCCCCAGCATCCCTCCCCCAGAGGCTCACCCCCAGCATCCCTCCCCCAGCATCCCTCCCACAGAGGCTACCCCCAGCATCCATCCCCAGAACAGCTAAACCCCAGCATCCCTCCCACAGAGGCTAACTCCCAGCATCCCTCTCCCAGAGGCTAACTCCCAGCATCCCTCTCCCAGAGGCTAACTCCCAGCATCCCTCTCCCAGAGGCTAACTCCCAGCATCCCTACCCCAGAGGCTAACCCCCAGCATCCCTCCCCCAGAGGCTAACCCCAGCATCCCTCCCCCAGAGGCTAACTCCCAGCATCCCTCTCCCAGAGGCTAACCCCCAGCATCCCTCCCCCAGAGGCTAACCCCAGCATCCCTCTCCCAGAGGCTAACCCCCAGCATCCCTCTCCCAGAGGCTAACCCCCAGCATCCCTCCCCAGAGGCTAACCCCCAGCATCCCTCCCCAGAACAGCTAAACCCCAGCATCCCTCCCACAGAGGCTAACTCCCAGCATCCCTCTCCCAGAGGCTAACCCCAGCATCCCTCCCCAGAGGCTAACCCCCAGCATCCCTCCCCCAGAGGCTCACCCCCAGCATCCCTCCCCCAGAGGCTCACCCCCAGCATCCCTCTCCCAGAGGCTCACCCCCAGCATCCCTCCCAGAGGCTAATCACCAGCATCACTCCCCCAGAGGCTAATCACCAGCATCACTCCCCCAGAGGCTAATCACCAGCATCCCTCCCCCAGCATCCCTCCCCCAGAGGCTCCCCCAGCATCCCTCCCCCAGAGGCTCAGCCCCAGCATCCCTCCCACAGAGGCTAACCCCCAGCATCCATACCCAGAGGCTAACCCCCAGCGGCTAACTCCAGCATCCTCTCCCAGAGCCAGCATCCCTCTCCCAGAGCCTAACCCCCAGCATCCCTCCCCCAGAGCCTAACCCCCAGCATCCCTCCCCCAGAGGCTAACCCCCAGCATCCCTCCCCCAGAGGCTAACCCCCAGCATCCCTCCCCCAGAGGCTAACCCCAGCATCCCTCCCCAGAGGCTAACCCCCAGCATCCCTCCCCCAGAGGCTAACCCCCAGCATCCCTCCCCCAGAGGCTAACTCCCAGCATCCCTACCTTAGAGGCTAACCCCCAGCATCACTCCCCCAGAGGCTAACCCCAGCATCACTCCCCCAGAGGCTAACCCCCAGCATACCTCTCCCAGAGGCTAACCCCCAGCATCCCTCCACAGAGGCTAACCCCCAGCATCCCTCTCCCGGAGGCTAACCCCCAGCATCCCTCCCACAGAGGCTAACCCCCAGCATCACTCCCACAGAGGCTAACCCCCAGCATCCCTCTCCGGAGGCTAACCCCCAGCATCCCTCCCACAGAGGCTAACCCCCAGCATCTCTCCCACAGAGGCTAACCCCCAGCATCCCTCCCACAGAGGCTAACTCCCAGCATCCTCCCCCAGCTAAGCTACTGTAATCTAGAGCCAAGCATTTCTGAAAGAGTTTTCCAGCGGAAGCTTGGAGAGACGATACATGGTAACCTTTGCTGGCGTCCCAGTCCCCGTGGGAATACAGTAAGACTCTCCGTTATCTGGGGGCAGTTTTGAGTCGCATAGGATTGGGTTAAGAGAAGTTGGAGGAGAAAGAACAGCTGGGGCTTCCAAGCATCCCAAGAACGTGCAAGTGCATTCTTTGGCGTATAAAGGCCTCCTTATTCTGGAGCAGAGGCACCAAAACCTGACACATTTTACACTCTGAAAGCCAAAAAACGCTCTCTGAATCACGGAATCGAATGGATAACGGGTCCCTGAATTTTTGATTCTAAAGCATTTTCGCCCAACACGTAACGCTCACTTTCCAGCCATGAGATCTATACAGATTAATAAATATATTCAAGTTTAGAATTGTAGAAAACCTTTACACGTCTCAGCAACGCAGAGCTCATGTGCTACATGCCCCATATGCAGCAAGGAACTCTGGGTAAGACATGCAAAAGACGTCTGTAATTTCCCATTTTTTTGCATCCAGGGTCTGTTTTCATCAGCAGGAGCTAGGCCTGACCAGTTGCACGCCATTTGCATATCTTACCCAGAGTTCCTTGCTGCATATGGGGAGTGTAGCACATGACCTCTGTGATGCGGTTCTTTGATTTGCTGGGATGTGTAAATGACCTCTGCAATAATAAACTTTATTATTTGCTGTGTGGAGGCTTTTAATCTCACTTTTACCCTCCACCACAACTTAAATGAGTGTATATACAATTATAATATATATGTAAAAAAATAATAAAAAATTATATAAATAAATATATAAAAATATATGTAAAAAAATATATATTTTTTACATATATATAATTTTATATTATTTTTTTACATAATATGTAAAAAAATATATATATTGTTATATATTTATATATATAATTTCATATTATTTTTTTACATATATATTATAATTGTATATACACTCATTTAAGTTGTGGTGGAGGGTAAAAATGAGATTAAAAGCCTCCACACAGCAAATAATAAAGTTTATTATTGCAGAGGTCATTTACACATCACAGATATATATATATATATATTCATTCAGCAGGTGAGCCGGGCACTCATATCCTGTAGAGAGATGCTGCGGGCCAAAAGTTCCAGCAGTCGTATGGAGGTTGCCTCGGTGCTCATCTCCCAATAAGTAATATGGAGTCCGCAATGGAGGAGGCACACGAGGACTTCATAAAAAGTAAATATTTATTCAGAGTTACATTAAAAATCTGTTTCGGCCCACCGAGGGCCTTTTTCAAGGTGGGCCGAAACGTTGGGTTTTTAATGTAACTCTGAATAAATATTTACTTTATATGAAGTCCTCGTGTGCCTCCTCCATTGCGGAATATATATATATATATATATATATATATATATATATATATATATATATACACACACGAAAAAATTCTTAGAAATAAAAATGTGTAAAAGAAAAAAAAAGTAAAGAAAAAATTATAAAAAAAACACACCTAAAAAAAAAATCCCACTGTTGTTCTCTTGTGGCGGCATGCAACCGGGGTGAGTGAAAGAACCATCTGACAGCCCTACCCATCCCATTGCAGGCCGGAATGCTGATTCACCGCTGAGGTTCAGTTGGCTAGCGCTGCAAGAGGTCACTTATGGAGCTCCACCCATAGAGGTTAAACATAGCGGCCCCCAACGCTGGAGCGGGGCAAGTACTGGCAGCGATATCTCATCAAGGGACGACACATCGCACTGACCTTTAAGACCGGCGTGACAGCCATCTCCCGTTGGGACATTGCAACCAGATAAATCAGGGCTCAGAAAATCCAGACCCCCTGGACGTTGATGCCTACAGTTCCCAGAATTCTTTCAGTGCAATAGATGGCCAGGGAACCATGGGAGTTGTAGTTCAGAAACAACTGGGGGCGGCGGGACAGAGTTTGACAGCCCTGACAAAAGTAATTAACCTCACATTTGCGGCACAGGCGACGCAGGTCGGTCCGGCTTGCTGTTTAGTGAATGCGCCATTTATGGGTCAGTACGGTCTGGTGGATCTCGCCGCGTCACTCACACCTTGCGCACGGAGGCACTGTAGGCCATTGCATTGTCGTCGTCTCACGTCAGGGCTGCGTCGCTTGAGGTTTTAAGACTGCGTGGCTTTTTATGGGAATGCAGCAGTTGATGGTTGCCGTAGGCGTGCAAATACACATGTACACATGTACGTACGCACATACACATTAAGCACGGTCACACAAAAAAAGATGTCAAACACTGGAAGCAGGACGGCGTAAGGCATGGTGTGAATGGTTTATGGAGAGAAGCGGTGGTTTTGCCATTCGCCAAATGCCCCAAGAACCACATCCAGCCGAGACCCCCCCCCCTTTTCCGTTCTCACCGCTGACGTCTGGAGTGAGCCGGTGAGAGGAGACTCAAAAGCCAGGCAGGCTGGAGGGGTCCCGCAGACCGTGCCGCCACCTTGAGAGGCGGGTAAAGGGGGGCAGAAAGGCGCTGGGGGCACAGCATCTGGCAGCGCCGGGTTATAACGAGAGGAGTAGAAGACGGCGGGGTGAAGCATTGGAGGGGCAGGAGGCTGGCCGGGAGGCACAAAGTCTTGGGAGTAGGAGCGGAATACAGATTTGTACTGGAGAGGGACGGGAAGGGTTAAGTGCGGCAAAGGAGAAAGAGAGAGAGAGAGAGGAGGAAAAAGAGGTAAAAGCAAAATTAGTGTAAAAACAGCTTAGTATCCAACACACAAGGAACATAGACATTACTCCTGCACCTTTCATTCATCCCTGGAATAAATGAGGTCATTGTTAAATTACAGCAGGATTAAAGTGCAGCCGTCATGCTCACTGCTGGGCGCCGCCATTGCTCATCTCCCATTGGCCTGCCCTTCTGAGCTCACCTGACAGCCAAGTATTGGCATCTCTGATTGGATCTCAGATTGCTGTGCCACTACCAAGATGGCGGCGCCCTGTAGGTGATAAAGACAGGTGCGCTTTGGGACCCGATATGTCAGGCAGTTTACCGCGCACGCCTTGCTTTATGGATCCCAAGGATTCCTCGTTTCCTAGAATCGCACGATTAGTTAAAAAAATAAATAAATCACACTTTATTACATTTTGACACGGCAGACGTTGGCGTAAAACGCAAGGAGGTCGTTTTGTTTCCGCGTGGTATCGGAATGACAAGCGAGCGGCTCCTTGGCGTGTCCGAGAGGTGGGCAATGCGTTAAGACACCCTAATCGGCTCTTAAAGGGTTAACCAGCTGCTGCTCCTCCTTGAAAAAAGTTAAATAAAGTGCAAAGGCGTTGGAGGAAGCGCTAACCGAAGACCAAATACCAAAAAACAGGGGCGGGATGGGTGGAGGGAGACATGGTGGACACCATCCAGCTCATGTGGTAAATATCACTAAGGTTTGCAATAGATCTGTGCTTCCCCCCCCCAAAATGTGACATTTCCCCCCCACGTTTTCCTCAAGCTCGCACCCCTCCTGCTTCCTTCCTTTCACACATCCCCTGGCTTCCTCTCCTCCGCTCCTTCCTTCCTTGGATTCTTGCAGGCCCTGGAATGTGAGCTATGCAGTCACACAGCAGGGATGCTGGAATGTGACGCCCGCCCGCCCCTCTCTCAATGCACCCCTCCCTGCGCGCAGCTCCTTCCCATATGGTCCGTATCACCCCAAGGTACACGTTACGCTCCGCCATGCAGCAGCTGACCCTGGCGTGCCCCCCTTTCATTCAGGGTACATGTTTGAGTGGGTTAGTAGATCAAGTGACGGAGCCTCTGCAAGCCCGACCGGGACGTACAGTACCTTCCAAGTGACCGTGTTTAGGAGGGGAAGTCCCTATTTTGCACCCAAACCCCCTCTTTCTTTTATTGTAATGACCCTTTTTTAGGGGCTCCTCCATATATTCAGGGTGTGCGGGTGTCCTATACAGGCCTGCGCGCAGGGACCCCCATACACACAGGCCTGCACGCAGGGACCCCCATACACACAGGCACCCCCATACACACAGGCCTGCACGCAGGGACCCCCATACACACAGGCCTGCACGCAGGGACCCCCATACACACAGGCCTGCACGCAGGGACCCCCATACACACAGGCCTGCAAATAGGGACCCCCATACACACAGGCCTGCACGCAGGGACCCCCATACACACAGGCACCCCCATACACACAGGCCTGCACGCAGGGACCCCCATACACACAGGCACCCCCATACACACAGGCCTGCACGCAGGGACCCCCATACACACAGGCCTGCACGCAGGGACCCCCATACACACAGGCCTGCACGCAGGGCCCCATACACACAGGCCTGCAAATAGGGACCCCCATACACACAGGCCTGCACGCAGGGACCCCCATACACACAGGCCTGCAAATAGGGACCCCCATACACACAGGCCTGCAAATAGGGACCCCCACACACAGGCCTGCAAATAGGGACCCCCACACACAGGCCTGCACGCAGGGACCCCCATACACACAGGCCTGCACGCAGGGACCCCCATACACACAGGCCTGCACGCAGGGACCCCATACACACAGGTCTGCACACAGGGACCCCCATACACACAGGCCAGCAAATAGGGACCCCCATACACACAGGCCTGCACGCAGGGACCCCATACACACAGGTCTGCACGCAGGGACCCCATACACACAGGCCTGCACGCAGGGACCCCCATACACACAGGCCTGCACGCAGGGACCCCCATACACACAGGCCTGCACGCAGGGACCCCCATACACACAGGCCTGCACGCAGGGACCCCCATACACACAGGCCTGCAAATAGGGACCCCCATACACACAGGCCTGCAAATAGGGACCCCCATACACACAGGCCTGCAAATAGGGACCCCCATACACACAGGCCTGCACGCAGGGACCCCCATACACACAGGCCTGCACGCAGGGACCCCCATACACACAGGCCTGCACGCAGGGACCCCATACACACAGGCCTGCACGCAGGGACCCCCATAACACACAGGCCTGCACGCAGGGACCCCCATACACACAGGCCTGCACGCAGGGACCCCCATACACACAGGCCTGCACGCAGGGACCCCCATACACACAGGCCTGCAAATAGGGACCCCCATACACACAGGCCTGCACGCAGGGACCCCATACACACAGGCACCCCCATACACACAGGCCTGCACGCAGGGACCCCCATACACACAGGCACCCCCATACACACAGGCCTGCACGCAGGGACCCCCATACACACAGGCCTGCACGCAGGGACCCCCATACACACAGGCCTGCACGCAGGGACCCCCATACACACAGGCCTGCAAATAGGGACCCCCATACACACAGGCCTGCACGCAGGGACCCCCATACACACAGGCCTGCAAATAGGGACCCCCATACACACAGGCCTGCAAATAGGGACCCCCACACACAGGCCTGCAAATAGGGACCCCCACACACAGGCCTGCACGCAGGGACCCCCATACACACAGGCCTGCACGCAGGGACCCCCATACACACAGGCCTGCACGCAGGGACCCCCATACACACAGGTCTGCACACAGGGACCCCCATACACACAGGCCAGCAAATAGGGACCCCCATACACACAGGCCTGCACGCAGGGACCCCCATACACACAGGTCTGCACGCAGGGACCCCCATACACACAGGCCTGCACGCAGGGACCCCCATACACACAGGCCTGCACGCAGGGACCCCCATACACACAGGCCTGCACGCAGGGACCCCCATACACACAGGCCTGCACGCAGGGACCCCCATACACACAGGCCTGCAAATAGGGACCCCCATACACACAGGCCTGCAAATAGGGACCCCCATACACACAGGCCTGCAAATAGGGACCCCCATACACACAGGCCTGCACGCAGGGACCCCCATACACACAGGCCTGCACGCAGGGACCCCCATACACACAGGCCTGCACGCAGGGACCCCCATACACACAGGCCTGCACGCAGGGACCCCCATACACACAGGCCTGCACGCAGGGACCCCCATACACACAGGCCTGCAAATAGGGACCCCCATACACACAGGTCTGCACGCAGGGACCCCCATACACACAGGTCTGCACGCAGGGACCCCCATACACACAGGCCTGCACGCAGGGACCCCCATACACACAAGCCTGCACGCAGGGACCCCCATACACACAAGCCTGCACGCAGGGACCCCCATACACACTGGCCTGCAAATAGGGACTTATCTTTAATATGATTATATACCCAGCTCATGATCCGCTCTATAATTTGCAATCCGTCAGCGGTCGCACTGTCAGTAAACGTCACGAGCAGAAGGTAATTTTGCCGTTTTAAGGATAAATGATGGATTTGGTAATCTAGCCCTGCTCGTTATTTACCCTGGAAACCAGCTGTGGGAAAAGGTGAGTATAGCTGGAGAAGCGCAGGAAAAGCATCAGAAAGGACGAGGAAACAAAGCACGGCATTCAAAGGAGGAAAAGGAAATACACAGCGGCTCGAAAATCTGAATATCTTCCCAACAAAAGGTCCTGGAATATTTACAGAGGGATGAGCAGACAAGGAACAGCAGAGAAACAGACATACGATCACTTACACACGTGCACGGAAGCAGGAGGCCGAGTGGAAACTCACCGAAGGCACAGGAAAGGAGCCTTGCCGGCTCAGAAAGCAGTTAGAGACGGAGAGACTGATGCCCTGAGGGAGTTTGGCGTCCTCGGGTGTGAAGACCCCTTTGGTTGGCTGTGCACAGTACGAGACAGAGGAGAAGGAAGAGGCAGCAAAGGAGGCCTGCTGGAAGAATCAAGAGACAGAAGAGGAGGTGGAAGAGAGTAGAAGTCGAACTCAAGGAGTAACTGCATAGGCAGGTTGTAAACAATACTCAATCTACAATCAGTCTATCAACCTTCCCATCTGCTGATCTCTCTGCCTGCCCACCGACCGACCTTCAGATCTCTCTGCCTGCCCACCAACCGACCTTCAGATCTCTCTGCCTGCCCACCAACCGACCTTCAGATCTCTCTGCCTGCCCACCAACCGACCTTCAGATCTCTCTGCCTGCCCACCAACCGACCTTCAGATCTCTCTGCCTGCCCACCAACCGACCTTCAGATTTCTCTGCCTGCCCACCAACCGACCTTCAGATTTCTCTGCCTGCCCACCAACCGACCTTCAGATCTCTCTGCCTGCCCACCAACCGACCTTCAGATCTCTCTGCCTGCCCACCAACCGACCTTCAGATCTCTGCCTGCCCACCAACCGACCTTCAGATCTCTCTGCCTGCCCACCGACCGACCTTCAGATCTGCCTGCCTGCCTGCCCACCGACCGACCTTCAGATCTCTCTGCCTGCCCACCAACCGACCTTCAGATCTCTCTGCCTGCCCACCAACCGACCTTCAGATCTCTCTACCTGCCCACCAACCGACCTTCAGATCTCTCTGCCTGCCCACCAACCGACCTTCAGATCTCTCTGCCTGCCCACCAACCGACCTTCAGATCTCTCTGCCTGCCCACCAACCGACCTTCAGATCTCTCTGCCTGCCCACCAACCGACCTTCAGATCTCTCTGCCTGCCCACCAACCGACCTTCAGATCTCGCTGCCTGCCCACCGACCGACCTTCAGATCTGCCTGCCTGCCTGCCCACCGACCGACCTTCAGATCTGCCTGCCTGCCTGCCCACCGACCGACCTTCAAATCTGCCTGCCTGCCCGCCGACCGACCTTCAAATCTGCTTGCCTGCCGACCGACCTTCAGATCTGCCTGCCCGCCCTTCAGATCTGCCTGCCTACCGACCGACCTTCAGATCCCTCTGCTTACCTACCGACCGACCTTCAGATCCCTCTGCTTGCCTACCGACCGACCTTCAGATCCCTCTGCTTGCCTACCGACCGACCTTCAGATCCCTCTGCTTGCCTACCGACCGACCTTCAGATCCCTCTGCTTGCCTACCGACCGACCTTCAGATCTGCCTGCCCGCCCTTCAGATCTGCCTGCCTACCGACCGACCTTCAGATCCCTCTGCTTACCTACCGACCGACCTTCAGATCCCTCTGCTTGCCTACCGACCGACCTTCAGATCCCTCTGCTTGCCTACCGACCGACCTTCAGATCCCTCTGTTTGCCTACCGACCGACCTTCAGATCCCTCTGCTTGCCTACCGACCGACCTTCAGATCCCTCTGCTTGCCTACCGACCGACCTTCAGATCCCTCTGCTTGCCTACCGACCGACCTTCAGGTCCCTCTGCCCGCCTACACCCGACCTTCAGGTCCTTCTGCCCGCCTACCCCGACCTTCAGATCCTTCTGCCCGCCTACCCCCGACCTTCAGATCCTTCTGCCCGCCTACCCCCGACCTTCAGATCCTTCTGCCCGCCTACCCCCGACCTTCAGATCCTTCTGCCCGCCTACCCCCGACCTTCAGATCCTTCTGCCCGCCTACCCCCGACCTTCAGATCCTTCTGCCCGCCTACCCCGACCTTCAGATCCTTCTGCCCGCCTACCCCCGACCTTCAGATCCTTCTGCCCGCCTACCCCGACCTTCAGATCCTTCTGCCCGCCTACCCCCGACCTTCAGATCCTTCTGCCCGCCTACCCCCGACCTTCAGATCCTTCTGCCCACCTACACCCGACCTTCAGGTCCTTCTGCCCGCCTACCCCCGACCTTCAGGTCCTTCTGCCCGCCTACCCCGACCTTCAGATCCTTCTGCCCGCCTTCACCCGACCTTCAGGTCCTTCTGCCCGCCTACACCCGACCTTCAGGTCCTTCTGCCCGCCTACACCCGACCTTCAGGTCCTTCTGCCCGCCTACACCCGACCTTCAGGTCCTTCTGCCCGCCTACACCCGACCTTCAGGTCCTTCTGCCCGCCTACACCCGACCTTCAGATCCTTCTGCCTGCCTACACCCGACCTTCAGATCCTTCTGCCTGCCTACTGACCGACCTTCAGATCCCTCTGCTTGCCTACTGACCGACCTTCAGGTCCTTCTGCCGCCTACCCCGACCTTCAGGTCCTTCTGCCCGCCTACCCCGACCTTCAGATCCTTCTGCCCGCCTTCACCCGACCTTCAGGTCCTTCTGCCCGCCTACACCCGACCTTCAGGTCCTTCTGCCCGCCTACACCCGACCTTCAGGTCCTTCTGCCCGCCTACACCCGACCTTCAGGTCCTTCTGCCCGCCTACACCCGACCTTCAGGTCCTTCTGCCCGCCTACACCCGACCTTCAGATCCTTCTGCCTGCCTACACCCGACCTTCAGATCCTTCTGCCTGCCTACTGACCGACCTTCAGATCCCTCTGCTTGCCTACTGACCGACCTTCAGGTCCTTCTGCCCGCCTACACCCGACTTTCAGGTCCTTCTGCCCGCCTACACCCGACTTTCAGGTCCTTCTGCCTGCCTACACCCGACCTTCAGACCCTTCTGCCTGCTTACACCCGACCTTCAGACCCTTCTGCCTGCCTACACCCGACCTTCAGACCCTTCTGCCTGCCTACACCCGACCTTCAGATCCCTTCTGCTTACCAACCACATGTCACAACTATTTGCCTAAAGACCTTCCAGTCAGTTTGTCCACTTAAGAAGCATAACAGGTTTTTCAGCAATCTACCATATGTAATCTGGTGCTTTATGCACCCTTATGGGGCGATGTAACAGGTCAGTCTTCAAACTATTAACAAATCAAGGGCCAGAAGGGTGGTATGGACCCAATTAAAGATTATTTAAGCTCTATGTGGATGTAAAAGTGTCAGTGACCGTGATAAACCACGTGAGATTGTCCGCTTTAATCCAGTTCCAAGAGGAAGATATTAAAAACATTGCAATCCTGTAAAGGGTAGGAGGTGCATTGTTCCCAGCTCAATTTTATGTAACAGTAGCCGTTCAGAGAATTGTGTGATCAAATCCAAATATGTACATATTGAGAGCGTCAGGAAAGCCCTGGGATACTTTGTCCTGTAATGGGAAAGTCCACCTAGAGGAAAATGGACCATTTCCTTTACCGCAATGACTGACTGTGTAGATATAGGCGTTATATTAAACATAAAATAAAATTATAATCATGTAACCCTGAGACTTCAAAGCCAAAGCAGCGGTGGAAACTCTACCCTGCTCCAAATGACTAAACCACAGGCGCAACATCAGCGATGTTGTTTACGGCTAAATGTTTTGGAGCCACTTTCTATTTTTGGATAATTGCACAAGAATGTGAGCCTTGTGTGAAGCATCGTTACCGCAGAAGGAGAATAGCATGAGGTCTCTCTAATTCTGCCGAAAAATGATGACTCCTGAATGAGACTGGAACCGCTGCCCAAAATAAAAAGTGGAAGTCTGCGGCACAATATCCGCGACGAACTCTGTGCAGCCCAAAAAAATATACAATATTATAAAGTTAATTTATTGTTGTAGTGTTTATTGAACGTGGAAGATCAGACATCGTGGCTGTGTAACGGGACATTTCGCAGGAGAGACCGATCTCGGCGCTGCTCAGCCGTCTCTCCCTGCCTTTTTATGGCTTGGTTCGAGTGCCAAGATATATTTATGTATATGGTACAGTGCCTCAAATACGTGCTGTGGTTGAGATCTACATTGCAGAATCTGCGGTGATCTCCTAGGGAGCATGGTTCAGCAGCCACGGCCCTCCAGATGTTTTGGGACTACATTTCGCACGAGTCTCCTTAATGAGTAGCTGAGCATTATGGGAGATGTAGTTCCGAACCATCTGGAGGGCCAGGGTTGCTGACCCCTGACGCAGAGCTTCAGCAGTGTGTGCCCTCGGAACTTCCTTTAGAGCTGAAAAGGTCAGTCAAGCAAGCTCAGAATAAAGGCGCAGATAGGAAAATAAAATAAAACCGATACGACAACAACAACAAAACGTGAAGGTTAACTCGAGGGGATTTCGGCCTAGAGGAAGGCTTAATGCTAGCAGTCGCTGGAGCTAGGGCTATGGGGGAGATAGCACTCTGCCAGGCGTTTGGATTAGATGGGGTTTAAAGACAGGTGAGGTAGGGTTAATAAAGTTAATATTAAAACCCGTCTAAGCCCTACACCTGTAATACTGGTGTGTATAATAAATACATGTGTCATATAGAGCAGTGTTTCTTAAACCTGTCCTCGGGACCCTCAACCAGGCTAGATTTTGTAGATCACCTTGGGGGGAAATGCAGACTGAATCCTGCAATCACTGAGCAGAAAACCATATCACCTGTGCTGTGCTTCAGATATCCTGCAAACCTGGCCTGTTAGAGGGACCCGAGGACCAGGGTTGAGAAACAATGATATAGAGAACCAAGTATGTATAGTATGTATAGTATGTATTATATGAACAGCACACATACTTATGGAGCAGGGGGTAAGCCGTGCATGACACTTGTTGCCATATAATTAAGGAACAGGTAAATTCTCAGGCTGCGGACTCCTGGACAGAAGGGTTTAATCAGACGGCTGAGAGCAGGGCGGGGAGCAGAAACATTTCTAAGAAATGCTGTGATTCTCTTTTGTTTATTAGATTATTTTACCTGGATAGTCAGGATCGCTGTATGTAAGTGCTCTATTTGAGCTAGGATTTTGTTTGTAATTTTTGTTTATTCCCCTGCAATACTGATTCAAAGCCAAGTGTGGTGTTTGTTTATGCTGTAATAAAAATTCCACAACATCAACACTGCAACTGTTTATAACCTAGAGTAGTAGTGTTCCCCAATCCTGGTCCTCAGGTCCCACTAACAGGCCAGGTTTTAAGGATTATGTTGGGGAAATGCAGACAGAATCCTGCAATCACTGAGCAGCAAATAGTATCACCTGTGCTGTGCTTCACATGTCCTGCAAACCTGGCCTGTTAGTGGGACGTGAGGACCGCGGTTGGGAACCACTGTCCTAGAGGACTGTATTGTTTGGCTGAAACCAAGTATCCCGAGTGGTTACTAGATCACAAAATATATACATTATGTTGGGCTTAGGTTGCCCTGAGCTTTTACAATGACCAAGGAGTTAAGAATCAGGCTTTGGGAACAATGCCCTGAGACAAGACATTTGTGTATCGTGGCGCAGTCAATGCACGGCAATGACTTGCACTTACCAGCTGTCTCTGCTTCGGGGGCAGCGCAGGGGGAGGAGCTCTTTCGTGAGCGGGGTCAGGTCCGGAGAAGGAGTCGTTGAAGCCGTACACCTCCCGCAGGTGTTTGTTTTTCTGCTGGTAGATGTGCTCGTTCTGCGGCGTCTGGTAGAAGACAGAGGGCTGAGGTTCCGAATAGTCCTCCACGAAACGCATGTACGTCATCACTGGAGAAAAAACAAATCAACAAAACGTCAAAGTGATTTTGACAGCAACACGTCTTCACGAGTAAAAAAATCAGGATGAGATGCGATCTGTAGCATGTGCAGCTACAAGAGGTCATACGAGGAGTCTTTAAGAAAGGAGATTTCCCCCGCAGCTGAGGACGGGGTTATTTACAGCAAGGAGGAGAAATGCATGGAAATCTCTGTATAGGGCAGCTGCTTCACCTCAATCATTAATTAAAAAGAAGGGGGGGGGACAGAGGCATTGAAGGATATAATAGTCCTATCATGCATGGTAACAACTCTTTAATGTAAATTAAAATCAGATTACCATTATGGGGTCAGGAAAGATATCCCCCTCCTTTTTTGCCACAACTGGAAATTGTGGTAAACTGCTTTTTTCCCCCCTTCTTTAAGTTTTTGGAACCTTCCGAATTTTAGGGATTCCGGATCAGGGACACTCCGAATGCAGGACAGCTGCTCCCGAGCGCCGCAGCAGTCCGCGGGACACACGGGGGAGCTTCTAGGCAGCCCCAACGTGTGACATGCTGCCTGGAGCTACTCTGACTCTGGGCAGCATGTCTGCAAAGAAACGCTGCACAGCTCTGACGCTGCGGGCTGCAGCAGGAAGCGGATCATGTCTCTCCTGACGCACTCTCCACCCTGCCAGACATGGGATTCGCGCGGAGTCCGATATCCAGAAGAATCGTGGTCCCGAGCATCCGGAACAAAAGTTCCTCAACCCGTATTAAAAATCAGGATCGAGATATTTCTAATAAAGATATGGGGAGGGGGATTATACGCTCAACACAGTTTACCGGTATTGCAGTGCCAAGAAACGCCGGCGCTTCTCGAAATTGTAATCTAAACAGCAAGAGGACCAGCGTTACAGTAAAGCGTCTCCATTTGCCGTTTTGAGTATAGGTTTGAGAAGCGACGGCGTTTCTCAGCACTGCAATACCGGTGATTTTATCTGTTTTTTCCTAGTGGATGACCCCCATAGCATCTTTCTGCAGGAGTGAGAATGTCTTGTTACAATGTGTCGCCGTATACATTGCTCATTTCTGCAAACAAAGGCCCTGCTTTAATGCGTTCCAGCGGCCGCCACGGTTTCGTCATACCGACCTGTCCCCTGTCTGAGTAATGTGTCTGAATGGGCAAAAAGGGGTCTCGGGGTCAGGATGAGAAGCAGGACCTCCATCGGTCATCGTGAAGGTTCTCCAGGGGTGGAAAGGCGTTCTCCGGTTCCAGTTCCGCATGGCGTCTGTCCAGGAGTCAATTATTCCTTATACGGAGGCTGCATTGCATAAACCTTACTAGCTCCGGATTTACAAACAATTTCTGAGTCCTCATTACAGGGAAAAGGTCTCTGATTCATGGCAGGAAACCTTAATGGTGCCGTGAGGTCTATCCTTTCCCATCAGTACAACCTACACGGGTTGTGACACAGTTGGCATACGTATAATACGAGTGACGGAGCCCCCACAGAAAAATTGAGGGGTCGGAAGGAAGTTCCGTGGATTTCAGTGCAGACATTTTTTTTTAATTAGAAAATCGCTAATATATACTGATTGATTTCTGCCAAGAATTAAGGAGTTAATATGGTTTAATCAGCAGCATTTTTAGAAAGAAAGGGAAACAAAAAAAAAAACACAAGATTGGGGGGAAAAATCTAGGGCTCTATTATACACCAGCCCAAAAAAAACAATGCAGCAATGTATTCTACTCATACCCAAACCAATAAATGATGGGATGTGCGTGTTTTTTTATTGATGCAGCATATATGCGCAGATTGACTTTGACAGGCGCAAAAACTTAACAGGAGATAATTGTGGTTCTTAATTCTGATTTGCTGAATCGTGTGAAAAAAAAAACAGTCCGCACACTGATTTCTGCACGCAACATTGCTGCGTGCACATTTTTGCACGTCCGTTTTACGCTCGTCATCTTTTGACGGATGAAAAAATGCACGAGGATTGCAATACCAGCGTTGTTTTATGCGCGTTAACGTTTAACGCTGCATGCAAAAATGCGTGCGTTTTTGCGTGAAGAATGTAATCGAGCTCCTCGTCTTTTACAGTGGAGCTTCGGTCTCCTCACTCTATAACCTGATAGCAATCATAAAAAAAAATTATAATTTAATTATTTTTTTAATTAATTAAATTAAATTAAAAAAACAGACTTTCCCACCTACTGCTGCAAACTGGGATAATAACGAGAAAAAAGCAGTGAAGTATCGCAGAGGCTTCGGAATAAATAGTATTACCGGCTTGTAGGCAGAAAGCGAGCCGGTGGCTTCTACTCTTAAATGCTTCTTTTACCATAAGCCCCCCCCCCCAATTTTTTCCCACAGCACTATAAATACACAAATTGAGATAAATATATAAAGGAATGGAAAGTAGCAAGCAGGCGTTACATTGTGTAAGGAGAATAAGAAATCAGGGAGGGGAAATTAAGCAGAAAATATGGTGGTGGGGGGGGGATTATTCTGTCTCCACCCTAAACCAGAAGGATATTTTTATTAAAGGGTCATTTTGAAACCCACTAGCTAGAATGAACCTTGTAAAGGAAGTTACTGGTCACGATGGCACTGAGGTTTGGAGGGTCCAAGCAAATTTCATGATTTGCAAACTATACCAGGGATATATATTGTATTATAACAAATTTGGAACGTAGAAAATCATAGGAGGCATGGACTAGCAAGGGGGGGGGGGGTCACACCGGTGCTTATATTTATAGCAGAGATCTCAAACAGTCCTCCTCCCCCCCCCCGATGTTCCTGAACTACACCTCCCATGACACTCTGGCCACTTCTGGCATTCAAAGAATTCTGGGAATTGTAGGCAATAAACATCTGTTGGGCCGGAATTTTGAGATCCTTGTAATACTACTCAGCTCCCCACTACCTGTCCTCACTAATCACCAGATACTCCCCAGCCCGCTCCCTAAGGTCAAACAGCGACCTCCGCGTAGCTTCTCCCCGCATCACCTCTTCCCATGATAGACTGCAGGATTTCTCACGCGCAGCCCCCACTCTCTGGAACGCTCTCCCTCGTACTGTCAGACTTTCCCCTTTCCCCTAACTTCCCTTCCTTCAAACGCTCCCTTAAAGCGTTCCTATTTAGGGAAGCCGACCACCCAACTCACTGACGCAATCATCAATCACTCTCACCTTACAGTCCTCTCCTCCTGTTTCCAACCCCAACCCTACCAGATTGTGAGTTCCTACAGGAATAGGGCCCTCATCTCCTCCTGTACTGTTTGTCAAATGTTGTTCAATGTATTGTAACCCTGTCTATACTGTGCCTATTGTACAGCGCTGCGGAATATGCTGGCGCTTTATAAATAAAGAATAATAATAATAATAATAATAGAGTGAAGAGATCGTGTTGGTATTTCAGGGCGTTGCTCTGGTATTTCAGGGCGTTGCTCTGGTATTTCAGGGCGTTGCTCTGGTATTTCAGGGCGTTGCTCTGGTATTTCAGGGCGTTGCTCTGGTATTTCAGGGCGTTGCTCTGGTATTTCAGGGCGTTGCTCTGGTATTTCAGGGCGTTGCTCTGGTATTTCAGGGCGTTGCTCTGGTATTTCAGGGCGTTGCTCTGGTATTTCAGGGCGTTGCTCTGGTATTTCAGGGCGTTGCTCTGGTATTTCAGGGCGTTGCTCTGGCGCCCCCAAAAGAAGGAAAGCAGAGATCTGGTTTCCATTTAAAGGGATACTCAAAAAATAGAGTTCCCTCTTTTTGCCCTTAACCGTCCCCGTGGTGGGAGGGCCTTGAAGCCGCATGGCGTACTAGTTCGCCCCACTGACTTCAATGGGCTGCAACCGGTGTATCATTTGCTGTCGTCGGATGGCTTGAAATCCGTCCCTCTGCAGCCAATAACGCGCCGTACGCGTCAACTGCGTGGGTGGGCCGAATCAAAGGCCCGTGGCAGCACCTGGTGGCGGGGCATAGTACACCCCGCCAGCGTTAACCCCCTCCCGATGGGCGCTACCAATCCGAGGGGTTAAACGATTGGGTAGATGCTCCTCTGTCCAATTACTTTTACATTTTTTTTTCTTTTCTGTTGATTTACTCACCCTTAACCCCCCCCCCCTCCCTCGCCCTGCCCTCTCTTCAGCTCAGACTCCCGAACCCGGTAATCCCTGTAGCTTTTCTGCGTAAATTGCGCTCATAAGCACTTTACGTACGTGAGTTACGTAGCGCCTGCGCAGAGCGACGGATGGGAGCTGCCCTCGCATGCGCAGAACCAATCCATCGGCTGCCACTCTGGGACCGCTCGCTAGAGCGATTCGCCTCAGACAGGGTGACGTCTTCATGCTCTCTGTGTGCTGACATCACTAGTGACAGGCAGTCGGGAAATTCAAAAAGCCCAGCTGCTGGGTGGGGTGGAGGAAACTCCTCCACTTCACCCAGTGATTTCACCTGATCAGGGCTACAGGGAGGGAGAAGGAGAGGCGCTCCTCACATCCTGACCAATTTAAAGCAATAAAGTGGTCAGGATGAGTAGAGCGCCCCTTTAAAATTACACCCCCCCCCCCCATATCTGTACAGTGAAAAGACCGGTTTGGTCAAGAGCTGAGGTTACACAGTTTATCTGAGGAGACAATTTTTTTTTTTTTTTTTTTTTTAAAAAGGTACTTACTGTGTTTGTTCTTCTTCTCGGGAAGCGGAGGAGGACTTTGCGAAATACCATCACACTCAATAGCAGCAAAGTCATCAAGGAACTCCACCTGGGAGACATTCCCTGGCTGGAAGGGTGGGACAGCAGCAAACGGGGTAGCAGAAGGGGCTATTGGCGGCAGATCGTCCTCCGAGATATTGTCATATTGAGAGGGATGGCGTTCGTAGCAGACACGGGTGCCGGCAGGGCTGTCGCAAGTCTGAGAGACGGCACTTCTCCGTTTCTTCTCGGGCAACGCCGGAGGCAACTCGACCATCAGAGAAGTAAGGTCTTGGTGCTGGGTTTGGCCGGGAGGCAGCTGGAAGGTCTGTCCTTGGAAGGGAGATCCAGATTCGCCCAGGGATTCCGGGAGAGGGCTCAGAACTCCAATCCCCTGGCCCAGGACTTGGTCTGCGCTGGAAAGGTCTTGCTGAAGGAATTCATAGTCTGGGTCGTAATTATCTGCGAAACAAAGAATCCGACACATCAAATGAAAGAACAGAAAAGGCGAATACTAGGAAAGCGGAAAAGGATTTCAGATCCAAATAAAAGGTCCTCAGTGTGATCACGTCACAAACACACACACACCTCAGGATTAAAATCCTCAAAAAAGGAAATTTTCAAGACCCTCGTGGACGTAAGACATTCATAATGAAAATTATCACATATTTTAACACCATAAAAGAAGGGCTTAATGTAGCCTCTGGCTTTTTAACCCATCATCATCACGTCACATAACTTTCAGAATTCTGGCTGGTGTTTTGCTTTTTTTTGTGTCTTTTTCTGCCTTCACTGTTGTGTTTTTTTTTTTCTTTGTAGCGGTCATGATCTTATCACTGTTATTTTATGAGCCCAAGATCTCTCAGGTGTTTATTTTCCCATGTTTTGACTACACCATTTGACTCTGACTATTTATGACATCTAACCCCCCCCCACCCGTGGGCCCCTTAACCTCCCTGGCGTTACGATTCTGACATAATTTCTATGTCAGAATCGTTACCATTCTTTTTAGCCCCCTAGTGGTATCCGTGCAGCTCCGTGTTAACTTTCAGTGCTGAAAGCAGTATCCCCGAGCCACACTCGGGGCTGTATACATTACCTAGCCCTGCGCTCCCCCGCTGTTGCCTCCGGATGATCACAATGTCACACTTCCTGGTTCCCTTTTCGTGAGAAGGGAACCAGGTAGAAAAACGCTGCTATCGCCGGAGGAGAATGCGATCGCGGGGCTCAGCGAGGGAGCGCAGGACAGGTATGTATCCAGCCGAGTGTGGCTCGGGGATACCACTTTCAGCACTGAAAGTTAACCCCGAGCCACACTCGGGAAAACCGCCAAAGGGGTTAATGTCTTAATGTTCAATTCTATGATTTTGGTCATTATAGCTTCCAGACCTGAAGAACAGCGTTATACTCTCGAAAACTTGTCTTTTAAATGTAACGTTAGTCCAATAAAAAAAAGGTATCACTACATACTGCTATACTCGACACACACACACACACACACGTCTCAACAGTAGGTCCAGCACGCCCCTAAATCTT
>CM019071.1:136326851-136380001 GCA_009667805.1 Leptobrachium leishanense
TCTGTCTTTCCATCCATCCATCCTTCTATCACGTTTAGAAGAATTGATCGCTCTGTCCATCCATCCATTTCCACGTATCTATGGATGTATATGATTTTTATGTCACCGTCTCAAGCCCCGCTTGCATTGTATGAAGTGTCTGCCTTCTCTTTAAATCGCAGGGGTATAATAAATAGGTAGATGGGAGCTGCAGGCACAGACGCGCGTCCCCCGAGGTATGAGCGAGCTGGCAGATGCTCTCGTTCCATTAGCCGGGAATCACAGTCCAGACGGAGTAATGGGAGGAACTTCTAGGTAACACTAGACGAGTCCTGATACATCTGAGATGCCTGGAATAGAGGAGCGTCAGTGCACGGCATATGTGGCTGGATTTAGCTTGATGATTGATTTCCCGGATGTCACTCATGCCCCGTTAGCAAGATATTATTTAACATGATCCAGTAATGGCGCATAAATATTTAAATAATGATGGGTTGTAAACTTCAAGCTCATCCGCATCTAATGATGAATCCCGTTTCGTCCTTTCATGCCATTTGATTGGTTCCTTTGTTACTCTTACACCACTTGCTCATATCGAAAAGCACGTTGGACAATGTTGGCGCCATATAAATACTAAGTAACAATAATAATAACAAAAAAATGTTCCACCAGTCTAAACTGTGACGGAGCCTCATGGGAAATGTAGTTCCAAAACATTAGGTGGCGGAGGCTTCAGAGAGACGCCCGGTGCCGAAGCTTACGGGCAAATGGGTCATTGCAGGGTGAGATAATAACGAAATAAAGCCTGAGTGTCCCACCGCAGCGTACGGCGTATAAATAAATGAGTATATACAGGAATATCCACTAAGCCGGGAATCCTCCGGGGATATAGTGAATTCCAGGCGGAGATAAACAGGTCCGAGAGGTTTCCCCATATTGTTTAATTCTCGCCTTATACCTTGAAGTCCTCGTTTTCCTTTACGTTACCAGCCGCTCCGCTGGTGTAATTAAAGAACTGGCGGGGATCATTCACTAAAGCAGAGACTGTTAGAAATCGAGCACCGGGGCGGATGCAGACGCCAGGCTCGGCAGGGGCAATCTACCAATTTGGGTTATGAGGATACATAGGTACGGAGATAGAAAGGTGAGAAAATTCCGTGTGCTCCGCACTATTTTTTAATGAGGACCTGACCCCTACTTACTAACAGGGTTATTCAGAGAAAGGTGAAACTCTGGAGAACTTTTGGAGAAGTGAAAATTCTAGGTCAAACTAGCCGATTTGGAAAGTGAGATAAATGGGAGGATTTTTCTGGTTTGGCTATTTTGACCTAGAATTTTCACTTCTCCAAATGTTCTCCAGAGTTTCACCTTTCTCTGAATAACTCTATAAGTCTAGGTTTATTAAAAGGGGAATGCTAAGGGTTAATGATTTCTTTGACTCTGCAGTTGTTACAAATCTGTCGACTCGTTGAAAGAAGAATAATGGGACCAAATCATGACTTTACGGGGTTATTCAGAGAGGGGCGATCTGGACCCGAAATGTCACCGAAAGGGGAATTTTCCCATACGGTGACATTTCGGGGGGCATTCGGCTATTCAGAGAGCAGTGAAATCCCCCATAGAGAAGCAATGGTTAATCTATTCACAGAAACTGAACAGCAGAGAAAAGTTGCCGAAATGCCCTGCCATTCGGTGGTTTAATTCGTCAGGTTTATTCAGGAGAATCCCATAGGCTTCAATGTTAAAAATATTCCCGTTTTAATTCAATATCTAATAAACCGTTTATTATTTTAATCTGCAGCAAAAAGTCTCTTTATTTATAGATTTTTTTTGGGATCTTTTAGGCATTTTTGGGGAATTTTTTTTCCGTGTTTTTTTTTTATCGTTTTTTTATTTTTATGTAACAGCCCTTTTTATTATCATTCATTGGATTATATGTAAATTCCAGACATTTTCGTTCAGTAGTTTCTTTGCAAACAGCGTTTCAAATTTTAAACTTTTGTGTTTTTTACACTGTTCGTCAGCTTGTTGGTTGTTTCCGGCAGCTGGTCTGCGCTGTGATTGGTGGCTCGTTGACTTTTTCCGGCGTGTTCAGCGTGGTTTTTCCAAAGGGGTTTAGGTGGGTTTGCGGTGGGTTTTCGCTTGGTGTTCTTTGGGTTTGCGACAGGTTTTCGGTGGGTTTGCGGCGGGTTTTCCCTGCGCTCTGGGGACCCTGTGAATGCTGAATTCACTGCAGGGTGGGGAACTTTGATTCCCCGAAGTGCAGGGAACTGCAAGGAACGAGAGAGCACCGAAATGTCGGCGACATTTCGGTGCTCTCCGAATAACCCCTTAGAGAAATGTGGCTTAACCCCCTCACTCCCACAATGGAGTTAACTGGATGTTGCATTATAATACATTGAAAAGCAATCACTAACACATCGCGGCCACATTTACACACCTTTATAAAGCAGGATTAGTGCACCCCCTGTGGGCAAACAAAATCCACGGTGTTATCTCTCTCCTTTTACCTGTTTTACTGTAAACAAGCTGCAAGGAACCTGAGCACCGTGATGTAATCTGTGCTGCTCATGACTAGATAAAGCAAGGCTGGAATAAATGTAAAATGCAGGAGCCAGGAGGTAAAACAAGGAGCCAGACTAAAGTCTCTATTTATTGGCTTTTATTTTGGAATGAAATATAAAAAAATGTATAAACAATGTGTCGCGTTTGTTGTAACCAGCCATGACGTGATATCCCAGCATTGACTTTCCGCGTCGCCTGATCTGTTTATCGCTGTATAGGTTTATCTATCTATCTCTGGGCAGATGTACTAAACTTGCTAGACGCCAACATATGCCACAGCGCAGTTCGCCGGGGAGGATACTCCAGCTCGGCTAGTTGTCTACTGGTGATGCATCATGGGAAACTCTGAGTATCCATGAGAACTGCTGAGATCCTTTCCGTGATCGATGTACAGGATGAGCAGGGCCGATTCTAGTGGGATGTAAAGGATACATTAATATTACATGACTGTTTGGTTGGCGTTCGCAGCTATATATAGCGCGGAGCCGGTGCTGTGGGTTGCTGCTATATATAAAATTCCAATAAAAGACATTACAACAGGCAGTGATAACAATGCAGATATCCAGCTATACCCTGTGGAGGATACAGCGGCCTGATCTATGAGCTTTAGGGTGGGTCGAAAACCCCAGAAGTGGAATATTTGGATTTTTTCCTCATTGTATCCATTTATTATTATATTCTTAATTATTTATTTTTTATCATTATTATTAATGGTGACCTTTTAAGGCTAGGGTCAGACGAGTGCAGTGCGAACGCGCGTTCTGGCGCACTTAATCACGGCCGCACTAGCAGCAAATGACGGGCAATGACGGCCAATATACGAAGTACGGTCGCACAAAAGTCCGGCTGCGCAACGCAAGTGGAAAACGAACGCATTTTTTCGAGAACGTTAAACTGCTAGTACTGACGTACAGAGTGCGCTGCGCCCGCTAGCGGCGTGTGTGTGTGAATTGGAGATGTCAGACACTGCTAATGTCCGGCCAACATAACGTCCAGATGCACAAAGTGTTTTATTGATGATCCGTACAAAATCACGGATGCAAATGCGCATCGTATGACCGCTATCGCGGACTCCGTGAAAAAATGCGTCCGTTCGTTCGAACGCACTTTTTCACAGACAACGCGAAAATGCGTTCGTCTGACCCTAGCCTAAGTGGTAAAAGCTTGTGCCGGATAGAAAAAGGGGTGCGAAGTGGTGAAATGTTTTTAATTTGACAGAATAGAAAAATGTTTTGAATATGGTGGTTACAATTACATGCATTTATAAAGCGCCAACAGATTCCGTAATGCTGTACAACAGATAGGACTAAACAACCCAACAGGTTAGAGCAGGGCTGTCAAACTCACGCTCCCCCCTCACCAGATGTTTCTGAACTACAACTCCCATGATTCCCTGGCCATCTATTGCATTCAAAGAATTCTGGGAATTGTAGGAAGCAACATCTGAGGGGGGGGGGAGACGCGAGTTTGACAGCCCTGGCTTAGACACACTTAGAACAATGGGAGAAGGGGATCCTGCTCAAGAGCTTGCAATCTAACAGATTTGGGCTAAAACTTGATATTCTGGTGCAATTCTCCACCAATTCGAGGCTTAGTGGCTGCGTCAAATGATTGTAACTCCGGGGAGAGATACGTATAAAGAAACACTGCTTAGAGATGGAAATGTGACCAGTGTGGCTCCTCGGGGGTGTGGCCACAATGAGCAAATACAGACTCAATTCCTAATACCTTTTTGATAATACAGTGGATTCAGAAAGTATTCAGACCCCATCAGGGTTTTTTTCTACATTCTTTTTATGTTCCTTCCTTATGATAAGTAGTATTTTTCCACATCAAATCTTATGCTGTGTTTACGGGTCTTTATTTGGCATTAATTGGCTGCCTCCTGCTACAGGAAAGAGTTAATACCGAGCCAAGTCCATGATGAATAAATTCCATCGTTTAAATGGACGCGCTCCCTGTACACAAATGTAACAATGACATACTTTAATGTAAACAATAACAAAGGTCGTGTCGTTCATTTGATTGAATGTTTAACAACATTGTTTGTATCATCTTCAGAGACAATGTAAGGAAAAGTTCCTTCCAGCGAAGCCTCCAATCTTTATCCCGTAAAGATCCGCCACTGCTCCCTGTTAGAAACACATATGGCCTAAAAGTAAGTAACACGCTGTAATATTTGGTTGCGTCGCCTTTCGCTGTGATTGTGGCATGCATTCACCGCGGCATCGTGTCAATAAGCCGATAAAATGTCACAGCATTTATTGGCGTCCAGAGTGGCATTAATTTGTGGCAAGATCTTGTATTGATGATGGGAGAGTCGCGGCGCTGCGTAAAGTCTTCTCCAGCACATTATCCCAAAGATTAACCTCAATGGGATTAAGGTCTGGACTGTGCGGTGGCCAATCCATGTGTGAAAATTATGTCTCGTGCTCCCTGAACCACTCTTGCACAATTTGAGCCCGATGAATCCTGGCATTGCCATCTTGGAACATGCCCGCTGTGCCATCAGGGGAGAAAAAAACATTGATGGGAAAACCTGCTCATTCAGTATATTCAGGGAGTCACATGACCTCATTTTATGCTGAAACCTATTAATCACTGCAGTAATTATCCAATGGAAGGCGAGCTCCTATTGGCTGAGTTACATCCAGGTGGAGTCTATTTATTTTTTTGGCCATGCAATGGATATCTGAAATTTTAAATATTTCAACATATGACATTTTTTAAGTGTAAAATCCCACCCTGACCTCATTGGGCGGGTGAAAAATGATTAAATCCTGTATAAAATGCCCTTTAGACTCTGTGTATAAGGTGTGTATGAAACATAAATGGATTTCCTGTTTAGACTTGTCTCCCATCCCCGAGATCTCATTATTATATGCAAATATCCCAAAATATCCCAAAAATCCCAATTCCACAACATTTCTGGTCGCGGGCGTTTCGGATAAGAGATGCGCAGCCTGTGGATACAATGGGGACGACGTGTAGTTAAGGTGAGATGTGTATCAGGTCCTGATTAAACACATTGTAACTCCCCACGCTCCTCGCGAATAAGCGCGTTTACGTGCGATCAGCGGGAAACTTTATAATGAGAGGGCAGGAAGACCCCGTCACGTGGCTTTACTGGCAGCAGAACTGAGTCAGCAGCTGAATAAAAATGCTGGAAAAAGCCTCTGACTCTCCAATGCCAGCTCTGTGGAGCCGTTCCCATGGCGACCGCTAACCCGGTGCGCTTCTTCGAGCTCCTTCCTCGGAGCTATTGTGAGATCTCTATGGAGCCCTCAAGAAGAGGAGAGAGAAATGGTGGGCGGTTGGTGGGGAGAGGGGATTTAATATTTGTTGTGGGTTTTTTTCTTAAGAAACAGGCGGCGCCACCCAGACGATATAATTCAGCGCGGAAGGATGGAGCGTAGCAAAGAGGGGAGAGCTTTTACCCTCCATCCCTGATACATTTCATGCCGGGTACCCTTAACCATTTGTGAACCAACAAGGGCTGTCTTACATGCAAAGCAGGACTCCTCACGGAAGGCGGTTTAAATCCAGGAGCAGAAAATACAAAACCAGACAATTTGTGAAAGATTGTTGAAATTATATTTATATATATATATATATATATTTTATATTATTTTTGGATAAGACATGTTAGTCCAGATGCCAGAATTACCAGAGTATAGCAGTACTATACTCTGGTGATACAGTTGTGTTCGAAATTATTCAACCCCCAATGCTGTAAAGGGTTTTAGGGAATTTAGTGTACATTTGTAATTGTATTCAGAATGAAATCCTACAAGGACTTTTTAAAGAACCATATGCAACTAAAATGACATCAATTGGTTTTGTAATACAGTAGTAAATGTTTCTTTTGTGAATTCTTCATTGACACAATTATTCAACCCCTTAAAGACTACCACTCTGAAGAACAGAGGTTCATTCAAGTGTTTTCAATCAGGTATTGAAAACACCTGTGGATGTCACGGAGCAGCAATAAAGCATAATAAGCACCAATTAGGCAGCTTTAAAATGACTGTGATACTCAGCTCCTTCTAGACATTTACTGGTGTGGTTACAAACATGGTGAAGTCAAGAGAATGGTCCAGGAAGACAAGAGAAGAGGTGATTACTCTTCACAGGAAGGGCAATGGCTATAAGAAGATTGCAAAGATGTTAAACATACCAAGAGAGACCATAGGAAGCATCATTCGCAAAGTCAAGGCAAAGGGCACTGTTGAAACGCTACCTGGTCGTGGCAGAAAGAAGATGCTGACTTCGACTGCTGTGCGCTACTGAAGTTTCAGCTCAGACAATACGGCGCACACTGCGTAATGAAGGCCTCCATGCCAGAACTCCCAGGCGCACCCCCTTGCTGTCTCCAAAGAATAAGAAGAGTCGACTGCAGTATGCCAAAAGTCATGTGGACAAACCACAGAAGTTTTGGGATAGTGTTCTGTGGACTGATGAAACAAAATTAGAACTGTTTGGGCCCATGGATCAACGCTATGTTTGGAGGAGGAAGAACAAGGCCTATGAAGAAAAGAACACCTTGCCTACTGTGAAGCATGGCGGGGGGTCAATCATGCTTTGGGGCTGTTTTGCTTCTGCAGGTACAGGGAAGCTTCAGCGTGTGCAAGGTACCATGAATTCTCTTCAGTACCAGGAGATATTGGATGACAATGTGATGCAGTCCGTCACAAACCTGAGGCTTGGGAGACGTTGGACCTTTCAACAGGACAATGATCCCAAGCATACCTCCAAGTCCACTAGAGCAGTGGTCCCCAACCCAGGCCCTCAGGGCCCACTAACAGGCCAGGTTTGCCAGATATCTGAAGCACAGCACAGGTGTTATGATTTGCTGCTCAGTGATTGCAGGATTCAGTCTGCATTTCCCCAAGGTGATCTGCAAAATCTGGCCTGTTAGTGGGCCCTGAGGGCCTGGGTTGGGGACCACTGCACTAGAGCATGGTTGCAGATTAAAGGCTGGAACATTTTGGAGTGGCCATCGCAGTCACCTGACTTAAATCCGATTGAGAACCTCTGGTGGGACTTAAAGAAAGCAGTTGCAGTGCGCAAGCCTAAGAATGTGACTGAACTGGAGGCTTTTGCCCATGACGAATGGGCGAAGATACCCGTAGATCGCTGCAAGACACTTGTGTCAAGCTATGCTTCACGTTTAAAAGCTGTTATAACTGTAAAAGGATGTTGTACTAAGTACTAAGATTGAATGTCACTTGGGGGTTGAATAAAACTGATAATGATGTGAGCACAGAAAAGACATTTGTGGTTATTTCATTATAAATGTTATGTTATATTTGTCTGACCTACACGTGCCTCTTTGATTTAATTGTAAGCAAGATGACTGAATGATCAAAATCAATGTCAAACTGGCCAAAAAACTCTATTTCAGTGGGGGTTGAATAATTTTGAACACAACTGTATATATATAATATTATTATTATTAATGTTTTACAAGCAATTAGACATAAATATTACATTTATTATTTTTTTACTAGCAGTTTTATACATATATATGCAGCACTTTTAAGAAATATTATATAATACGCTTAGGAGAGAGAAAATTTAACACAAGCCTATTTATTTGAGAGCGCAAAAGACATGGCATATCATTTTCATTTTAATACACCATGATGTTAGCATGGCGAGACGGCGACTAGGAACAAAAAAGGCCTAGCTGGCACTATTCTTAATGCCAATGAGACTGGGCATCCCTGTCATTATTTAGTTGGTGGAGGTGACTGTAATATGTTTTATGTATATTGTTATTATGTGCATCATGTGCAGAATTGCCATGAATACATCATATCTGGCACATTTCCCAATATTGGCCCCAATCTGCCTGTAAAAACACTAGAGTTGCAGTTTTGGGAAGTAAATGCAATGTTTCATTTTATTTATATGCTAAGAGAGATTTAATGTATCACTGGGCATTGGTTCTTGGGCTTGTCCTACGCTGACGCCTAGTGGCCACTATAGGGAAGTGCAGGAGGAAGTAATAAAAAATATAATTTTACTCTACATTTTGGCAACTTTTTAACAATTTATAGATTTAACAAAGCATCAGGTCACTTTAAAAGAATAATAACCCTGCCTTATGTGTAAGTGTATAAATTATGTTTATGCTTGGTATAATATATGTTACGGTGATGTAAAGGGCACCTGTGCTGCCCAGGTGCGCTCTCCATGCGATATCCCACCAGGAGATGGATGGTTTTAAAGTTCATTGCGTGATCTTGTCCCTTGGTGAGATTTCGCTGTTTGTACGCAACCTGACCCAGCAACAGTTGCCGCCATGTTTCGCCCTTGACTACCTGGGGGCTGTTGTGCAGCAATGTGTATTTATCTCTCAGCGGTGCTGTCAAGGCATTGACTTGTCACTCATTGTGCTGACAGCCTATCAGATTCACAGACTGCTCTCCGCTCAGATATGTCCCTCCCCCGCGTCATGCTGCAGAAATGCATTACAAAAAATGAGGACTACATCTTCCATGATGCTTAGCTAGTCATTAACTTGCCTAAGCTTCATGGGAAATGTAGTTCTGAAACATATGGAGGGACAAGGTCTGTCAGGTTTATTCAAAGAAGGGTGAAAATCAGGAGAAGTGAACAATCTAGACCAAATAGCCGATTTGGAAAGGGAGATAAAAGGGAGAATTTTTCTGGTTTGGCTATTTTGACCTAGAATTTTCCATTCTCCAGTCATTCTCCCGAGTTTTACCTTTCTTTGAATAGACCTGTATATGTTTTGGAAGTATATTTCTCCCACGTCTCTGCCAACCTAATGAGCATAATGGGAGATGCAGTTATGAAACATCTGGAGGGCCAAAGTTGAACATGAGCACCCCCTGCTTTAAGATATACCAGTGATGGCGAACCTTTGCAGCCCAGATGTTTCTGCACAACATGTCAGATGATGCACTGCGAGCCTTATGAATGATCAAGCATCATGGGACACGTAGTCGTTACTGAACAACACGTCGCACGATGCTCTGCTGGCCTTTTGAGTGATCAAGCATCATGGGACATATAGTTGTTACTGAACAATTTGGCACAATGCTCTGCCATCCTTATGAGTGATCAAGCTTCATGGGACATGTAGTTGTTTATGAGCAATGTGGCACAATGCCAGCCTTATGAGTGATCATGCATCATGGGACATGTAGTTGTTACTGAACAATGTGGCACAATGCCATCCTTATGAGTGATCAAGCATCATGGGGCATGTAGTCTTTACTGAAGAACATGTCGCACGATACACTGCCATCCTTATGAGTGATCAAGCATCATGGGACATGTAGTTCTAAAACATATGGGGCTATAGTTCCCAATCCCTGTACTGTTTCTAGGCCAAAGTTCCGCTATCTGCTCGGTGCAGGATGCTTTTATTTGCATTAATATAATCTGCTGTGATTTTTAATAAAGGTGTTTTATCGTGGGTGCCCAGTTTCACTATATGTAACGCTAGCTTGGTGGTAAAATGTCGTGTTTGTGCTTACGGCTGTGCTCGTATGGTTTCCTGTGTTAAGCAGGCATCACAGCAGCTCATTTCTGCTTCCTGCTCGCATGTCATTTTCAGTTTCGCAGCATGCACATAGGCAGCTTTCTTACACTTTACGATGGACGTCTACGTGCTTTTAATGCTTTCCCTCCGGACGCTGATTTCTGGTAAGCGGAGAGAAAAATCCTAATGTTTCTGATGATTTTAATGGGCGTGAATTATCTGTTTTATGCCTAATTATTAACATAAATCGAATGTTCATTTTGTGCGCAGATGCTGCAAAAAAATGATACCTGTGAGCATACGCACATGGGTATTCAGCCACCCACGTGTTTCTGAACTACAACTCCCATAATTCCCTGACCAACTATTGCATTGAAGGCATTCTGGGAAATGTAGGCATCAACATCTGGGAGGCGGTGAGTTTGACAGCCCTGATACAAAGTGGTCAAGGATCAAAAGGAGAATCCCACTCCCTGATGACTATGTTTCAGCCTCTGACCCACTATCGGCTCCTGTAGTCCGTAGGACTCCATGGAGACTAGCGCCATCCTGAACGATGAGCAGGGCTGTGCAGGAGCCGCGGAAGGATACAGGGATCTATTTGTTTCCGCTGCTTGAGGCCAGAGGAAGCAGCAGGTTGCGCCGCCCTCTGCACCGAGGGATCTCTGGATAACTAAGGGATTTTTCGCACAAAATCACTTAACACCAGATTCTGAAAGCCAGTATTTTTATTTTTTTCAGTTCCGGCACTGGAGAAGAACGGGCTGTCGAGGAGGAGCGTGTTCTTCTCCATCTAGCTGCAGATTAATGGCTCCAAACACAACGTATCGATCAGTAAAGATAGAGATGATACGTCCCCTTAAATCCTACACAAATGCAATAAAAAGTGCTCCAGGACAAACGGGGAAATCCAACCCATCAGTACAAAATATTAGAGGTCAGAACGCTTTCTCACACTCATATGTCAGATTTTAATGGTAAGGATCACACATCAAAAATATAGATATAATAAATAATCAAGCTGAATAAATGCATAGAAAAATAAATAACCAGAAGAATACAGTACAATAAAAACACATATACATAACATGAGATCAAAGAATCTCCAGTATCTCTGGATCAAAAAGATCCTAATTTCTCGGTGCTTCTGATAATAATGACAATATGATACTATACTGTACTATTTTGTTTTCTTACTATTTTGGGTCTCTGCCTGTGTTTCTGCTATTGTCTCTGCTTCTTTTAGGGTTTGTGGGTCTCTTTATCGGTGTCTTTATGTCTGTCATAGTGTTTGTCAGTGTCTGTGTTTTTGCTAATTGCTCTGTTTCTTTTAGTGTCATTCTGCGTGTCTGTGTCTCTGTGTCTGTATATCTTTCACTAGTTTCTGTCAGTGTCGTGAGTCTCTTTAGGTGTATCTGTCGCTCGGTGTGTCTCTCGTAGTGTCTTGTTTCTTTCAGTGTCAGTGAGTCTCTTTAGGTGCCATTCTGCGTGTCTCTGTGTCTAACGGTGTATCTGTGTCTATCAGCGTCTCTTATAGCATCTGTCAGTGTATCCTTCTGGCTTTGTGTTTTTGCTAATGTGTTTCTTTTTGTGTCTGCAGGTCTCTAAGTGTCATTCGGCGTGTCTCTCGGTGTCTTTATGTCTGTATAGCGTCTTTTTTTCTCTGTCAGTGTTATTGCTAGGGTCTCTGTGTCTGCAGGTCTCTAAGTGTCATTCTAGGTGTCTTTCTATATGTCACTGTTTTCAGTGCTCCCGTGTGTGTCACTATTAGGGATGAGCCGAACACCCGTGTTCGGTTCGCATTCAAACTCGAACATGAACCGAACTCAATGCAAGTCAATGGGACTCAAAAGTTCGATTTTTAGAGTGCCCTGCAAGAGGGCATATATGCAAGATATTTGCCATAAAAAGTGTATGGGGGTCCGGGTAGTGCCCTGGGGGACAGGAAACAAGGACAAAAAAAATTAAAAAAATAAAGTTTTTAAAGGAACAGTGAGTTTGCCATGAAATAAGGGTTAAAAATAAGAGAAAAATACCTTCAAATATCGTGCCTAGGAGGTCCCCATAACCTGCCCGTGAAGTGGCGGATTTCTAGGATGTATAGAAACATTTAAAAAAAAAAAAAACACGACATTTCAAATTACGGTAAATTGTTTTCCTTTAATCTATTCATAAACAACTGCTTGGGGCGGCAGTCTGTATGAAAAGAGGAGACATTTTAAGACACGCAGAACAAGTTTAGTGATTTTTTGGCTAAATTATGGTGAAACTTATGCAGGCTTTGGATAAAAGTAACAATAGGTGCTTTAAAACTGGGCCTTTAGTGTCGGCAACAGTGTCGTCACACCATAACCCCTCTGTGGTATTGTGGAAGTGTGCAGGGTTGGACCCTGCGGTCCAATATTAAAATGATATGAATCTGGTAATATAGGCGTCAGTGCACCCAAATATTGTGCCTTTGGTGGCAGCAAGTGCCTTCACACCGTAACCCTTTTGTGGTATTGTGGAAGAGTGCAGGGTTGGACCTAGGGATGAGCTGTTCGGTTCGGAGTTCGCATCGAACATAGCCTGTTCGTTTGTTTGCAAATTACAAACATTTCCGGGTGTTCACCGACAATGCACTTTTCCACTGGCCTGAAGCTTCGAATTGGCTACAGCCTTGCACGTGACCACAGGTCAGGCTCAAAACAGGTTCAACACTATGCCAATCACAGCTCAGAGTCCTGATTGGGCAAATTTTGCCCAATCATGGGCTCACAGAGCTAAGTCCCACAGCACACTATATAAGGCTTCCACACAGCGCTTCAGCACGCGTTGAGGAGAGTTCATAGGAGATTGGCAGGAAGAACACACACTAACACAACAACAGTCTGCCACGCTACTGGGGGGGGGGTCTCATTTCTACCAAATATCTGGGAATTGCTGTAATCTTTGTGCTCACTCCCAGCAACTATTTTGGGGGCTCAGTAATTTCAGCAAAATATCTGGGAATTGAGGTGATCTGTGTCTCGTCACTGCCAGTGCCACGCAGTATTTTGGGGGTCACGAATTGCAACAAAATATCTGGGAATTGAGGTGATCGTTGTCTTGTCACACAGCCAGTGTGTAACGTAGCAGCCAGGCAGGTGGGTGAGGTTGCGAGCCCAGAGATGCAGTGACACAAAGAGGCAATGGATTTCAACAATAAAGGGATTTTATTAAAGTAGTATCACAGAACATGGAGAAGGGATATCATAGGAAAAGGGATGCCTGACATATGAACAAGAGAATTCAAAAGGACAGGAAGGGGTTAACCATATGATATAGAATATGCGGGTTCTAGGCAGAGAGAGAAAGGATGAGAGAGAAGTAAACAGAATGAACAGGCTGGATGGGATTGGAACAACTAGATATAAAATATACAGGAGGGGGGGGGGTCTGAAAATGGGCAGGAAGGGGTTAACCATAAAATATACAGGTTCAGGTAGAGAGAAAGCAGAGTGAACTAAACATATGAGCAGGACGGCAAAATATACACAGGAATACTTAGACAGGACTCAGGACAGGGAAAAGATTAATTTACAGACAGACAGACAGATGGACGGACAACACAGGGACGGTTCTTAGAGCAGGATAAACTGATGTAAGAGTCCAGTATGTAGGGAGTCTGTGATACACGGGGAAGTCCCTTAGGCAATGCAGGGGTTCCTCTTGATGAAGCAAAAGGGGGTTCACTTGGATGAAGCAAAAGGGGGTTCACTTGGATGAAGCAAAAGGGGGTTCACTTGGATGAAGCAAAAGGGGGTTCACTTGGATGAAGCAAAGGGGGTTCACTTGGATGAAAGCGAGGGGTTACTTGCACGAAGCAGTGGGTCACTTGGACAAAGCCCAACAGGTCCAGGGGTATGGAAGGCGGTTGTCCAGTAGGCAAGCAAGCCTTCAGATCTTCAGGTAACAGGCTCCTGGCTGCACGAGTTCCACTTGGAAGTGAAAGTTTAATGCTGAAGCATCTAGGTAAGGGTGTGGTTCAGTTATATAGAGGCAGCAGGCTCAATGAGATGCACCTGATAGTTTACTCAGTGCAGAGATGGATAAAGCAACAGTTTATTCTGTGGCAGCAACTGAAGGGTGCTGCCCTGCAGTATGATGAATGTAACATCGTATTTGATCATCTGCGGCGACGCCACCGGCGAGGAACCTTACACAGTGCCACGCAGTATTTTGGGGGTCACTAATTTCTACAAAATATCTGGGAATTGAGGTGATCTGTGTCTTGTCACACAGCCAGTACCACGCAGTATTTTAGGGTCACTAATTTCTACAAAATATCTGGGAATTGAGGTGATCTGTGTCTTGTCACACAGCCAGTGCCACGCAGTAATTTGGGCATCAGTAATTTCTACAAATTATTTGGGAATTGAGGTGATCTGTGTCTTCTCACTGCCACCCATCAGGGGGTCCCACATACTGCTAGCAGATTTATGCGAATTGTAATTTGTGTCTTCTCACTGGCTGCCACCCATCAGGGGTTCTCACTGATTTATAGGAGGTTTCTGAGACTTGTAAATTGTGTCTTCTCACTGCCACCCATCAGGGGGTCACACTGATTTATAGGAGGTTTCTGAGATTTGTAATCTGTGTCTTCTCACTGCCACCCATCAGGGGGTTACACTGGTTTATAGGAGGTTTCTGAGACTTGTAATCTGTGTCTTTTCACTGCCACCCATCAGGGGGTCACACTGATTTATACGAGGTTTCTGCCACCCATCAGGGGGTCCCGCATACTTCTAGCAGATTTATGTGAATTGTAATCTGTATCTTCTCACTGCCACCCATCAGGGGGTCACACTGATTTATAGGAGGTTTCTGAGACTGGTAATCTGTGTCTTCTCACTGCCACCCATCAGGGGGTCCCACATACTTCTATCAGATTTATGCGAATTGTAATTTGTGTCTTCTCACTGCCACCCATCAGGGGGTCTCACTGATTTATAGGAGGTTTCTGGGAATTGTAATCTGTGTCTTGTCACTGGCTGCCAGCTATCAGGCAGGTGTCTCACTGAGTTATACCAGAGTTCTGTAAATCTTTAATCTTTATACCAGAGTTGAATCAGAGTTCTGTATATATTTAATCTATATATCACTCACCATGTCTGAAAGAACAAAAAGGACAGGCAGACGCTCCCAGACACAGATAAGAGGGCAAGCAGCCCCTGTGTTGGGAGGCTGTGCCTCTGGTCGTGGTGTACATGGTGCATCCTCTGCAGGGGCACGCTTGTCCTTTCTAACTGGTGCTGGCCGTCTTCTTAAGCAGCAGCAACATACAGAGGATTTGGTGGATTGGCTAACCAGGCCATCCTCCTCCTCCGAGTCCTCTGCCAGTCAGGCATGTAGTGCTTTACAGTCCACCCCAGCTGCCAAAGCATCTAATGCAGCCTCCATGTCCACAGCTACTCCTGCCGTAGCCTCGCTATCACACACGGAGGAGTCAGCTGAATTGTTTGACTACAATGAGAGTGACATGCTGCTTGAGGATGCGCAGCAAGTACAGTGCTCTGATTCAATCTCTGAGGTTGAGGAAGGGAGTATAATCAACCTAGATGAAGGGGGTGCCAGTGATGACACACAAATAACTGGCACTCATGTTGCCCCAGCAGCTGCAGCATACTGCCAAGTTGGCTCCAGTGACGAAGAGATAGGGGATGATGATGATGACAATGATGATGAGGTCACTGACTCCACCCGGGTGCCTGATCGAACAGAGGAATCAAGTGAGGAGGAGGGAGATGAGGAGGCACAGCAAACACGAGGCACAACATCCTCTATGACCAACCGTAGTACTAGCCAGTCCAAGGCATCAGATGTCAGAGCTGCTCAGGTGCAGAGCGCTGTTGTCTCAAAGCACACATGCAGGAACTCTGCTGTCTGTGAGTTCTTTAAGAAATGTGCAGCAGACCCCACCGTTGCTATTTGTAATCTATGTCAGATGAGGCTCAAGCGTGGGAAAGAAACCGGACGCTTGGGTACCACGTGCTTGAGGCGACATATGACCACCTGCCACACATCCCGTTGGCGCAAAACTTTGCGTAGGTCCTCCTCCTCCTCATCTGTCTCTACCCCCACTGTATGTCCTGCCATGTCATTGCCTACAACCTCCACTGACATGGATGATGCTACAGTAATGGATGTACCAGCTCCTTCACAATGTGACAGCATCCCATCAGTTGAAGATTTACGCAGTCAGATTACGTTGCCCCAGCTGCTGCAGCGTAAGAAAAAATATAGTCCCAACCATCCCCAAGCACAGCGTCTAAATGTCAGCTTAGCAAAATTACTCGCATTGCAGCTGCTGCCTTTCCAGCTGGTGGACTCTGCTCCCTTCCGTGAATTTGCTGAATGTGCTGTACCACAGTGGCATGTTCCAAAACGCCATTACTTTTCACAGAAGGCCATTCCAGCACTATACCAGCACGTGGAAGACAATGTTATTGAGTCATTGGGAAAGGCAGTCAGCAGCAAGGTGCATGTGACTTTAGACACATGGTCCAGCAAGCCTGGACAGGGTCGTTACATTTCCTTCACGGCACACTGGGCAACTCTGATTGCAGTTGGGAGGGATCCAAGACGGGGCTCTGTGCTGGAGCTTGTTCATCCACCACGCCGCCAGAAAGCTGCTTGTATTAGGTCTGTCTGCTCCACCACCACCTCTCCCTCTTCTTCCTCCTCCTCCTCCTCCTCCTCCTCCTCCTGTGTCTCTGGCGAAGTGGCAGTTAAACCGACGCCTGACAGGGGCTACGCAATGGCTCAAGCAAAAAGATGCCATACTGTGCTTGAGCTGGTTTGTTTAGGGGACAGGAGCCACACCGGGCCAGAAATTCTGTCAGCTCTGCAGGGCCAGGTGCAGTGGCTGATGATCAAGGATGCATGCACTGTACTGTCACAATTTGAGGAGGCAACGAGGATGGTGAGCAGGGACAGTGCATGCATCAGTGACACAATTACTTTAGTGTTCCTGCTGGAGCACTCTCTGCGGGGAATTATAGATGTGGCTCTAGAGGCAGAGCAGCGGGAGGAAGAGGAGGCCTTCCCTAGCTCTCAAGGCCCCAGTCTTTCCGCAGACAGCATTCCAGCGGGTCCTCCTCAGATCAGACAGGAGGAGGATGAGGAATATTTAAGTAGTGGGGGCATTGAAGGTGGGGATTCCTCAAGGGAGGGTTTTGTGTTCCCAGAAACACAAGGGCTAGTGCGTGGCTGGGAGGAGGAAGTGCACGATACAGTCATCCTCATTGACCAGGAAGACTCGGAAGCTAATGCCACCTCCAACCTACGCTGCATGGGCTCCCTTATAATGCAAAGCCTGCTAAAGGACCCCAGGATTCGTGTTATCAAGGAGAGGGATCATTACTGGTTGGCAACCCTTCTTGATCCACGATACAAGGGTAAAGTTGCAGAGCTCATTCTGCCCGCACAGAGGGAGCACAGGATGAAAAAACTTGAAGACGCTCTAAAGCGACACTTGGTAACCTACCAGTGCCTGGAAAGGTGTTACACAAGTGATGACACAGGTGCTTCTGAGGCTGCGGATGATCAGAGGAATAGTGGTGAAGGCCGGGGCCGCTTGACTGATGCCTTTTTAAATTTTTTTAGTCCACGACACCCAGGGACGTCAAATGTAGGCACCCATTGCCAGCGTCTTCACCATATGGTGCAGGACTACCTAGGGGCAAGGGCAGACCTGGATACCTTTCCAGCAGATGATCCACTGGCTTACTGGGTGTTGAGATTAGATCACTGGCCAGAACTTAGCCAATATGCTATGCAGCTACTAGGTTGCCCTTCATCCAGCGGGCTTTCTGAAAGGACGTTCAGTGCGGCTGGAGGTTTTGTCACAGACAAAAGAGTGCGTTTGTCCACCGACTCTGTAGACAGGTTGACATTTATAAAAATGAATCAGTCCTGGATCAGCAGCTATCAATCCCCTGATGCTGACGTAACGGAATAGATCGGGGATCTCTTCTGCATTCACAAAACCTCCACCACTGCACTCTTCCACAATACCACAAAAGGGTTACGGTGTGAAGGCACTTGCTGCCATGAAAGGCACAATATTTGGCTGCACTGACGCCTGTGCCACATTTATATTATTTTAATTTTTTGAACCGCAGGGTCCAACCCTGCACTCTTCCACAATACTACAGAGGGGTTACTGTATGATGGTACTTGCTGGCTTGGCAGTCTGGCATCAAAAGCACAATATCTGGGTGCACTGACGCCTTTACCAGATTCATATCTTTTTGATATAGGACTGCATGGTCCACCCCTGCACTCTTCCACAATACTAGAGGGGTTACTGTAGGAATGCACTTGCTGGCCTGGCACCAAAAGCACAATATCTGGGTACACTGACGCCTTTACCAGATGCATATCTTTTTAATATAGGACCGCAAGGTCCACCCCTGCACTCTTCCACAATACTACAGAGGGGTTACTGTATGATGGTACTTGCTGGCCTGGCAGTCTGGCACCAAAAGCACAATATTTAGGTGCACTGACGCCTTTACCAGATGCATATCTTTTTAATATAGGACCGCAAGGTCCACCCCTGCACTCTTCCACAATAGGACAGAGGGGTTACTGTATGATGGCACTTGCTGGCCTGGCACCAAAGGCACAATATTTGGGTGCACTGCCACTGACGCCTGTATCAGATTCATATCCTCAGAGGGGTTACTGTGTGACAGTACTGTTGCCGACACTAAAGGCCCAATTTTAAAGCACCTATTGTTACTTTCATCCAAAGCCTGCATAAGTTTCACAATAATTTAGCCAAAAAAATCACTAAACTTTTCCTGCGTGTCCAAAAATGTCTCCTGTTTTCATACAGACTGCCACCCCAAGCAGTTGTTTATGGATAGATTAAAGGAAAAGCATTTACCGTCATTTGAAATGTCATTTTTTGGTTTTTACATATTTCTATACATCCTAGAAATCCGCCACTTCATGGGCAGATTATGGGGACCTCCTAGGCACGATATTTGAATGAATTTTTTGTTTTTATTTTTAACCCTTATTTCATGGAAAACTCACTGTCCCTTTAACCCTTTCGCTGCTGAGGCTTTTCCCGCCCCTGTGCTGAGGTCATTTTTTACCTGTTTTGCGCATCATGTTTAAACGTGTTTTTAAGGCTTATTTTAGTATATGACACCGACATATTATATATCGTTCTTTCCGTCAGACTCGGTAGATTCATAATATGTCATTATTATATGTATACGTTATGTCATGTCTGTATATTATAACAAAAAATGCAATAAAATATGTATTTTCAATAATTTACAATGTGTAAAGTGTTTTTTTCCACATTTTAACATGCGAGCAATTGCGGTTATATTTTGTATGGGGTGCGCTTGTTAAAAAAATTAGAGATGGGGTCTCGTTACATTTTTTTTTGGGGAAAATGACACTATTTTTAACAAACGCACCGCATACAAAAATCGTTAGTGCAGCATCATTGTTCACATTATAATTGAAATGGGAACAATATTGCTACACTAACAAACCAAAAAAAATAAAAAAAAAGTGTTTATTTTTTTTTTTTAATTTTTTTTTTTTAATTTTTTTTTATTTTTCTTTTTCTTTTTCTTTTTTTTTTTACAAAATTTTTAACTTTCATGTTTGGTATCGTTGGAACGGCCATGCTCTGGCCGATCCAACCATATCAAAATTTAACCCCTAACTGCCACGGATCGGGAGATAGGGAGTTCATTGGAACTCCCTATCTCCACACTTGGTGGCAGTTAGGGGTTAACTGTAGGACTGGCGTCATCGTGCTACGCATGATGACGCCAGTCCTCTGGGGGAGTTCCCGGAAGCTTGGCCGACATCCAAGATGTCGGCCAGCTCCGGGAAAGGATCGCGAACCGGCGCTTTTCAGCGCCGATTCGCGATCCAGCTCCCCAGGGGTTAATGCCAGGCATCATTTGGAAGGGCAGGCTGTGCCCTTCCAAATGATGCCTGGGTTAAGCCCCGCAGAGCCACCGATCGGGAGGGAGAGAGGTCCGAAGGACCTCCCCCCCCTCCCTTTCAGGCGCCTCCTCCGCACATGCGGGGGGGCGCCTGAATTAGGTGTCATCGCGCCCCCGCGATGACACCCAATAATGGCGGCTGCTGGTCCGGATGCCGGGCTGACATCCAGGATGTCAGCCCGCACCGGAGGGGCCAGCGATCGGCCGGAACCCGGCCGAACGCTGACCCCGATGTGAGGACGCGCTCAGCGCGTCCTCAGCACACCAGCGGGAATGCTGAGGACGCGCTGAGCGCGTCCTTAGCATTCAAGTGGTTAAAAATGTTTTTTTTTTTTTTACTTTTTGTCCTTGTTTCCTGTCCCCCAGGGCACTACCCGGACTCCCATACCTTTTATGGCAAATATCTTGCATATATGCCCTCTTGGAGGGCACTCTAAAAATCGAATTTTCAGCACCATTGACTTGTATTGAGTTCAAGTTCAAATCCGAACATTTGGAAAGTTCGAGTTCGAATTCGAACCGAACTCTGGGGTGTTCGGCTCATCCCTAGTTGGACCCCCACAATTGCTGCTGGCAGTGAGAACACAAAGATTATAACAATTCCCAGATATTTTGTAGAAGTGAGACCCCCCCCCCCCCAATGCCTGATGGCAGTGAGAACACACACTAACACAACAATTTCCTCTCAAAAAACACGTGCTGGGGCTGCAAGGGACGCCTTATATAGTGTGCTGCGGGACTTAGCTCTGTGAGCCCATGATTGGGCAAAATTTGATTGGCGTGATTGGCATAGTCTTGCACCTGACCTGTGGTCAGGTGCAGGCTGTAGCCAATTTCAAGCTTCAGGCCAGTGGAAAAATGCATTTTGGTCCATTGTGGTGCATTGTGGGCGAACATGCTGCGAACACGTGGAAATGTTCGAAGTTCGCGAACCTCCAAACAGGTGATGTTCGATTCGAACTCCGAACCGATCAGCTCATCCCTAGTCACTATATGTGCATGTTATTGTTTATGTCTCTGCATGTCAGACTGTATCTATAAGGCTAGCATCAGACAAACGCAGTAATCACGTCCGTGTCCCCGCACAGTTTAACGTCCGTCGTAGCATTGATTTGTGATCAATAGAGACCAACACATGAAGTATGTGCGCACCGAAGTTCACACGCACCAAGCAGGTGGCAACGGATGCCATTTAGGCCTTGACGTAAAAGCACTACGTTGGATGCCCAGAGTGCGCCGCGTCCACGTAGCGTCCTGTGTGTGTGATGATGCAACGTCAGACGCAGCGCATTTGCGACGTCCATCACATTGACGCTCAGAGGTTTTTTTGGTCTGGCTGACTGTACCTGTCTTTTAATTTCAATTAATTTTGTTTCCCATATTTCCATTTTTTTCTACCTCCATCAAAAATAACGGATTGTGTGGTGTCTACAGTATCTTCAGTCAGTATGTCTGTCCGCTATGCACGCACGCAGAGTGCGCTCAGAATGCGTTCGACTGACATTAGTCTAAGGCTGGGGTCAGATGAGCGCACTTTTTGCGTCTGTCTGACCGCACTGTTTGCCACCTGTAGTAGCTTTTTTAAAGGAGTCAATAGAGAACACGCGGACAACACATGTTGCCATGGACGACAAAATGGCATTGACGTGAAAAAGCTAAATGGACGTAGAGAAACCCCTGCATACAACTTTTTTCTTCTTTTTCAACATCAGTCAAAACTACCTGATCCAATGTAACCACAATCTCATCCGTTACAAAATGCATCCGTTACTGTGCGCAATCAATGCGTTTGTCTGACCCCAGCCTTAGTGTCTCTGTATGTTGACACAGAACCTGTTCTTAAAATCTTTGAATCCCACCACTGTCTTGACACTTCAACTTGATCGTCTATTACTTCATGGTCCAGCCACTGTGAAATAGGGATGAGCTGTTCGGGTTCGGTCGGTTCGGAGTTCGGCCCGAACTTTGGCAGTTCGAAAGTTCGCGAACTTCAAACATTTTGGGCGTGTTCGGTTCGAGTTCGGAAAAAAAAAACTACCTGGACCCCCATATACCTTTTATGGCAAATATCTAGCATATATGCCCTCTTGGAGGGCACTCTAAAAACTGAATTTTCAGCCCCATTGAGTTCGGGTTCGGATCCGAACATATGGAAAGTTCGGGTTCGGATCCGAACATATGGAAAGTTCGGGTTCGGGCCCGAACCGAACTCGGGGGGTGTTCGTCTCATCCCTACTGTGAAATTGCTGATTATCTTCTCATTCAGTGTGTATATATATATATATATATATATAAAAATGTACAACATTAGATTTACTTTGATTTATTCTCATTCATCGCAGCTGCATCGGAAAAGCTTATCGTTCAGAGGAAATCTGTGAATGTCACTGCCGGTCAGTCCATTCACTTCCCAACCTCATATACAGTACCTAATCATCTTTCACAATATTTAATCCAGTGGACTGTCTGCGGTATTATTATCGTGGATTACAACGCATACAACTGCTCCATCAGTTCTCAAGGCATCCCAGAATGCTGCGATGGAAAGGCAGAAATGTACCCAAAGCACAAAGGACGTGTGCAATTCTACCACCTGAACGCAACCCTGGTACTGAAGGACGCTCGGGTGAACGACACCGGTATTTACACCATTAGAGTGTCAAATGCTAAAGAAGACATACAGGTTTGGGTCCACGAAGACGCAGACAATGCTGGTAAGTGTTTTACAGAGACAGGGACAGAGCGGAATGGATACATTTCATTCTAACAATGTAACTGATCCAAAGTGTTTTACAGAAAGAGGGAGGGTTGAGGCCGAGCAGGATTGCATGGGAATGTGGTTCCTCCACTGTTTCTGCAGAAGGAACAGAGTTCCCATTTGGATCTCCATTTCATTTATATCTTTCCTTTTAAGACATACAGGGTTATTCAGAGAGAATCGAAAAGTCACCGCACGTTCAGTGACTTTTCGTACTCTTCAATTCGGTGCGATTTGGTGATCCCATTTTGGTGACCCTGCGGTGTATTCAGCAAGTACCACAGGGCCGTCATAGTGCAGGGAAAAGTCACCGCAAACCCGACGAACACTCACCGCAAAACCCGGCAAATGCACACCGAAACCCGCAAAAACATCTTGATTAATCCGCCGAACACGCCGGAGAAACACGAGCAGCCGCCAATCACAGCGCAGAGCAGCTGCCGGAAAAAGTCGACACCGCAGACAGAATGGAGTGAAAAAAAAACAGTACGCTTGAATGTTTGAAAAGTGAAACTACTGAATGAAAATGTCTGAAATTTACATATAAGATCCAATGAACGATAATAAAAAGGTCTGTTACAGAAAAAAGAAAAAACTATTTAAAAAAAAAAACCGGAAAATAAAAATTTCGCAAAAAAAATCCTGAAAAATGCCTAAAAGATCCTAAAAAAAATCTATAAATAAAGAAACTTTTTACAGCAGAATAAAATAAACTGTTTATTAGATATTGAATTAAAACGGGAATATTTTTAACATTGAAGCCTATGGGATTCGCCTGAATTAGGCTGGGGTCAGACGAGCGCAGTGTTAACGTCCGTGTTGCCCGCACATAAGTACGTCCGTGATAACATACAATTGTGTTAAATGGAGCCCCACACACGAAGTACGTCCGCACAGAAGTGCGGACGCATGACGGACGCTGCAAACGGACGCAGGTTAGGCAAGAACGTAATACTGCTAGAACGGACGTGCAGAGTGCGCCACGTCCACAACGTCTGCATAGCTTTGTGTGTGAGTGATGGAGCGTGGTCAGACGGACTGCATTTATACGTCCAGCATTTTTGACACACAGAATGTTTTTTCATTGTAATTTATTTTTCCCTCCTACATCCGTCAAAAATAACTTCAGTGAAAAAACGGACTGTGTGACCACTACTGCGTCTTCCGTACTGACGATGTCCGTACTGCACGGACGTACAGTCCGTAGAAATCACGCTCGTCTGACCCTAGCCTAAACCTGCCGAATGAAACCACTGAACAACAGGGCATTTCGCCAACTTTTCACTGCTGTTCGGTGTCTCTAATAGGTTACCCATTGCTTCTCTATGGGGATTTCCCTGCCGTCGAACAGGCACCGTATGTGCAGGCAATTCGACAACATTTGACGAACTGCCTGCTCTCTGGATAGCTGAATGGCCAGGAAAGGTAACCGTACGCTGAATTTCAGCGTTCGATTACCTTTCGCCAACAATTCGGATCTCTTTGAATAACCCTGTATGTAAATATCTTTTTATAATTATCATACCGATTCCTTAAAACCAACCAGTTTTAGTATCAATATTAGGGCTGCAACTAACGATTATTCTCATAATCGATTAGTTGGCCGATTATTTCGATTAAATCGATTCATCGGATAAAAAAAAATTTGTTTACTTAAAAGGAATTTTAGGTAAAAAAAATTATATAAATAACCACAAACCCTCCCCCTTTTTTCATAAGTAATTTGCGTAGTGTACGTAACTTTCGTACGTACATACGCAAATTGCATATCTTGCGTACTTTTCACACACAAGGTATGCGAATGCTTGGTCAGAGGGATGGGTTGATATCGCATGTTTGCTTTCTCAAATGAACGCGGCTACAAGCACTTGGTCATAGATGATGATGTCAGCATGAAATCGGGGTTAATAAGCTAAAGTGGTCAGGGTGCGTAGAGTGACCCTGTTAAATAATTCCGTGAGCAAACTGAGTGGGAGGAGGGACTGGAGGTGGAAGGGAGTAACTTTGCTCAAGTGACTTGACCTGAGTGTGAGAAGGAGTCAGTATAGACGAAAAAGACCGGATCTGAGTGTGGGAGTGAGTTTGGGGAAAGGGACCAGACCAAAGGGAGGTAATGACAGTTCCTGACCAAAGAGGATGAGGCAGAGAGGGTGGGGTGGTGGCACAGGTTTCCAGCTTCAAGTAAGGATAAAACACAGGCATACAGCTCCTTCACCCAGTGGCAGTATCCTATTGTTAGTGTTATAGTTCTGCTACCGTTGCAAACGGAATAAGATCAAACTGGTTGTGTCTGACATAACCCTAGAACTAAATCATACAGAGTAAAGCAGCGGCGCGTCTTCTCCAATCAGCTCCGAAGCTGAAGTTATTTACGTTTAACTCAGTCTGACTCTAAACAGTGTGTGCTGCACACAAGACGATTAATCGACACCGATTAATCGATGATTAAAATAGTTGTCAACTATTTCTATTATCGATTAGTTGTCGATTAATCGATTAGTTGTTTCAGCCCTAATCAATATCACATTTCAGTGTTTCCTATGGACAAGATGGAAAGGGGGGGGGGGCAGAAATCTTGGTGAGTTTCCACCAGGGGCTTATTCTTGCATAAACCAGATAGAGGGGGACAAGGGACAAAAGCCCTTTTTTTTTTTTAACAGGTCCCTATATTTGGGGTGTGCAAGCGTATAACAGAGCTGCCTGCAATGCAATAAATCACTCAGCAATGAGACTTTAAACCAGGGCTGTCAAGCTCTGCCCCCCCCCCCCTGTTATTGGTGAAATTCCCAGAATTCTTTGAATGCAATAGGCGGCAGAGAATCATGGGAGTTGTAGTTCAGAAGCATCGGGGGCGGAGTTTGAGATCCCTGCTCTAAATTGTAATAAACTAGATGCTTTACGTTTGTTCTAAAACAACATTTTTATTGCCATAAATAGGTTGAATAGATATATTTTAATTTCATTGGGGCAGAGGGAGCAGAATTTGGTGAACCTAGGGTAACACCAGACCGACATACACCCCTGGCTCCCACAGAATGGATGCCTTAGGTTTCAAAAGTTAAAACGGATACACTGTGTATTAAAGTATATATGATATATCGTCAATGTATCTATGGTTTTGTGTTGCAGCTGGGTCGGAATATCTTACCGCTCTAAGGAAATCCGTGACAGTTGCAGTAGGCCAGTCCATACACCTACCAATGTCATACATGGTGACCAATCCATTTTCAACATATCTAATCGAGTGGACAGTCTGCGATCACATTATTGTGGATTATTACACACGGAACTGCTCCATCGGTCCTCAGGGAATCCCAGAATGGTGCGACGGGAAGGCTGACATACATCAAAAGTACAAGGAACGAGTGACATTTTTCCCCCTGAACGCATCCCTGGTACTGATGAACGCTCAGCTTAACGACAAAGGCGTTTACACCGTCAGAGTGTCAAATGCAAAACAATATATACAGGTGTCGGTCCGAGAAGATACAGAACATGTTGGTAAGTGTTTTACTGAAAGAGGCACCAAGTGGAATGGATTCATTAGATCAAATGAAACTGATCCACTATGTATCAAAAGCATAAACAAAATATAGTCGATGTATCTAGGTTTCCGATTTGTGTTGCAGCTGCATCAGGCAGGGGTCAAGCAGAGCTGGAATGCGTGGGAACGTAGCTCCTCCGCTATAGAGGTACAGAGTTCCCATTTGAGCCCCCATTTCAATTGTATATTAGGTGTCAAGACATAATGTCAGACATGATGGCTACAAGAGCAGACAGACAATGTTTGCCATGAGGCTTAAAATATGTCCAAGAGCGAATATTTGTCTCAGTCAGTGTGATTATTATACAGAGAGCTGCTGGATATGCTTCCTACAAAGTGGGTGTTCTACTATCCAGCAGCTCTCTGTATAACACCAACTTTGTAGGAAGCATTCTATCCAGCAGCTCTCTGTATAACACACACACTTTGTAGGAAGCAGTCTGCTTCACATAGAAGAGCACATGTCCTTTCTAGGCCAGTGCCTCACTAGTGACTAACCTCACTGCACGCCTGTGGATTATAGGTACACAAACCCTTGCTTTGGGAACAATCCCAGTGTGTGTGGTAGAGCAGCAAAGTAGGGAGTGCAATGTTTCAGCCCCACCAGGCTTTTATCAAGCTTGATAAAAGCCCTATGGTGCTGAAACGTTGCTGCTGTTGCCCTCACTCCATAAATCCAAAGCTATGTTCTTGGACCAAATGAGTGCCGCCTCATTCCTTTTTTTCTGCTCTGACTAAATATTATTTGAAGTACGATTAGTCCTTTCAGGCTTCAGAGTTACTGTGGCGGCAAGAGCCTTCATCAAAACCCATTGTTTTCCTTATCCGTGTTCCAGGCGGCTGCTGACCTGCGACAGGAAGGGTTGGCATGAATTCATTCCACACCTATCGCAGCTCCGAACTATGGACCCCCAGGAAGAAAACGAAATCCCTACCTGCGACACATTTATAGATTTTTATAAATTCATTTTCAATGCTTTCTTATTTAATAAATCTATAAATAAACGTATTTTATATGTATTTTATATGCTGAATTTAATGCTCTCTATTCTTCCCCAGATAACATCACGTCTCAGCGATGGAATGTCACCATTTTCTGTATCCGTATGGTTGTGTGCTTCCTCCCTGTGGTTTCCCTTGCTTTCATTGTCAGGATTTGATTGTGTATGTTTGCTGTTGTGTTGTACTGATGTATGGATTATTCGTGTGTGCAGTTAATGGACATTAAAAGGGCGCGCTGGTGGGTTTTAAAATAAGCTTTAATAAATTCCAGTGGGTTAAAAGGACACTAGAGCTTTTTTTATTTTTGGCCTTTAAATGATTGGGCAGGTCCTGCCGACAGCCTCTGGCCACTTATTAGTTTTATTTTTGGAGTGTTTTTACTCACCTTTTGTCCCTCGCCGCGCAGTGCTCCTCTTTGACTCAGGGTCTCCCAAACCCAGAAGTCGCTGAACTTTTTTGCGCTCCTACGCAACTTGCGTAGCATAGGAACCTCAAACTCTGCACCACTACAGACTTGCGCACTGTACGCACGCAGGTTCCGTAACGCCTGTTGTGGAAAAATCGATTGCCTTCGCGCAGGCACAGATCTATTCCAGTCTCTCGAGAACGCTCGCTACAGCAATTGGTCTGAGATGTAACACAGAGAGACCGGCCAACGTCACATCACTAGTGACCAGCAGCTGGGAAATCCAAAAATCCCCGCTGCTGGTGACACTGAGTGGAGGAAACTCCTCCACTTCACACAGCGATATCTCCAGGTTGTGCGTGCACTCCTCACATGCTGGCCACTTTAGAACTGATCAGGGTGAGTAGAAAGTCCCTTTAAAAGAGCAAGCTTGGAACAGATCTCCGTACCCAACTGGGTCATTTTTGTTAACGCCGCTCCCTTGCTGAACCCCCGTTATTCCACCAGCAGTCTTTCGTGCCTTCTCCAGCCCTTAGCATAGATACAGTGCAATGAGGGGCCTAAAGGCCAATGGAAGATGACACCCTGTCCTCCAAAAATGAACCAGACATGTCCACATGAAACAATAGGGTGCCATGTAGGACAAGGTCTTCACATTTCCAGAGAACAATAGAATAGCCTGATACAATAGTCTGTTGCAGATGGAAAAGGCTACAGTGTCCACATAATAAATCATATTAGCCGTAGTAACAGATAAGCATAGACAGTAACAGTATTCCTACAGAACACATACACCCTGTAACCCTTATAGGCACAGGGTGACTTGGACATAGGAGAGGGCTGGGGAATAAAATGACGTGTCAGACCCCCCAACCCATAGTCCCACATCCCCCAACTGTAACACCAAGTCCAGGTACCCCCAGTCCAAAGGGACCATCAAAGCTGTTAGCTGCTCCCGTGCTTTTCCAAGTCACAAGAGTTGCGGCTCAGCTTGTGTGGCAAGTTACTGCACATCTCTGCTTGTGCAGGACATGTCGGTGCATTGGCAGCTGCAGAATAATAGCTCGTTATTCCCATGTTGCCGAATGCCGGTCAGTGAAGAAAACGGCATGAACCAATGCCTGGGTTAGAGCGCAAGGGGCTGGCGTAGAGTCAGCAGGCAAAGGGGTCTGATACAGGATCAATGGACACCTGCAGATCAGCCACGTTTTCCTGGACACATTACTATTTCATGCAGAGCAGAGCACAGGGAAAGTGCTGCCCTGCAACATGCATAATTCATATGCGGCAGGAAGGAAATCAAGGCAGGTCACCTGGGATTCCCTTTTGGATTGATTACCTGCAGCTTATGGATTTTTCATGCACTGTCCATCAGCATGAATAAATTATATGCGTCCAGGAAAATATGGCCTGTCTGGCAACTCTACTGCAACACCCACACCCAGAGCAGCTTTTAAACACACACAATGCATCACGTGTGCAACACACACACACACACACACACACACACACATCATTGCAATGACAGTTGCGGTTCAGCTACGAATTTTATGGTCAGGGCCGTAAAAAGGTCTTGAAGATCTTCCTTTAAATAATAAATAAATATAATAATTCTTTCGGTGCTGCTCGTTCAGATTTGTTCACTTTATTGGCCTTTTATTCACAGAATGAACTTTTCAGAAGTTAGAATATATAGAAAATAGATATACAGTATATATAAAAAAAAATAAAAAAATTGTACAGACAGTGCTTCCATTTCACTGCTCGAGAAATCCCCTGCTCCTCTCATTGACTGTTCTGGGTGGTTGTTCTGGGTGGATAGAGCCAAGTCCATGTTTTGGCCACTTTGTTCCATTAGAGGAAATTGTGCCATATGCAAACCAGCCTGAAGAGCAGCCAGAGCCAATGTGGGGTCCAGTATGCAAGGAATATGGCTACAACACTGGCGTGCGCAGCCCGTTGCATCAGGGTGTCCACCAACGGAACATTTGATTTAGAAAATTTAGCTCAAAATACACATTTTTCAGTTAAGAAGCCTGTGATTGATTGAGTCGGATTTTATGCTTTTCATCATGAACCAAATAAAGGGCATCTAAAAGGGCAATGCAGAAGGTGAAAGAGGACCTCTTCACCCAACATTAGGGTGTGCTGGGCACCCTGTGCATGCCTATGGGCTACAATCAGTTTTGGGACTAGTTGGACCTTGCCATGGAGGAGACCCGATATCAGACAGCAAGAGCATGGGGACCACATCAAGATGACCCTGAGGACGGATTCATGAACTTTGAGAACAAAGTATGGACTATGGCCTGAGTGGAATGTCTTCTGGCGAGTCCTTGCTTTGGTCTCAAAGCTTTAACTTGTTGGTGCCATCGCAGGTCCCTCTGCCCTCACACCTATAGCCCAGTAATCCCTGGACGTGGGTGAAACTGGGTAACTCCTTATTGCTCTGGGGCTGCACTCGTCATTCAGCATTTAATATTTTTTGCTATTAATAACCTGAACCAGTCGCTTTATCTCCTTGAACGTTATTAATATTTCTTCCGCTGTGCAGTGCGGGCAGGAAGTGAGCAGCACACGTATACATTGTATATAAACACTAAAAAAAGAAATTGATTACTTCTCACACAAATCTAAGGCACTGGGGTGGGTTTCGGACCTGAACCCCAAAGGGCAGTGATCGGCGATGAATGGCGGCGCTTGCAAAGGCTTCAGCTGATCCGGGCCCCAATGGGGAGCCAATCACACGCTTTCCCTGAGAACACAATGCCACAATGGCGGTGTTACACTACTGGAAGGAGTAGAGGTGTAGTCAATGCAACATTTTATGGTTGAGTTATCCCTGTATATGGCATATCGGTGCCTTTATACCCGACCTCGGGCCAGCTCCTGATTCCCATCCATTCCCTTTATGTCCGACTTGACAAACTAAGTCAATGGCTCTGGGGTTTCCTCATTCCTGTATGGCAGTGATTGACAAAGCTAACAAAGGCTTCAGCCGTGTCGGGCCCTAAAGGACGGCCAATTACATTTGATTTCAGAGAACACAATGGCGGTGCGGTCAACGTGTCACTTTACGGTTGTTGAGTTAGTCCTTTAAAGTGCATATCGGTGCCTTTATACCTGGCCGCGGCCCAGCTCCTGCATTCCCACCCAAACCATCCGTTGTGACAGGCCTGGTAAACCTAGAAGCTGGCAAGAAAATGTCTTGGCCAAAGTTTTCTGTACTTTTTGCATAGAATAAACCACAGGTTAAACGTAAATGTCCGGGTGCTGATGGATTTGTGGCTCCGGGATTTGTTGTAGAGTTGAGCTCTCTGTGCATTTTCCGGATACGTTGTTCCTATCATCACATCCTTCACTACAGACGTAGCGGCTACACGAGGGATGGACTATAGTGCATTTCATACAGTTAAAAAAAAGGAAAAAGTCTTAAAACTGCGCAGAGCAACAAGCGAAACCCGTGTAACGAGGAAAGAATCCCATTGACTGTCCTGGACAAAGTTACTTCAACACAAAGAATCCATTCGCTGAAACGGTAACGATCCGCAGGCGATGCTCCAGGCGTCACTGGGAATGAAACAGAACACGTTATTTACACGTGAATTAAACGATCTGCTCATGGGATAAGTTAGATTTTCTGGGTTTATTATTGGATGACGGAGCAGGATCGCACGAACTGGGCATCAGACGCTTCAACACACACTCTCAGTGAACGCCTTGCGTATTCAGGCGCGCAGAGGATCTCACCGGGAAACCATTGGTTTATTAAATGTCGACAAATTACAAGAGACACTCTAGGCCCGGGCTGTCAGACTCACGGGCCCAGATGTTGATGCCTACAATTCCTTCAATGCAATAGATGGCCAGGGAATCATGGGAGTTGTAGTTCAGAAACATCTGCAGGAGCCAGAGTTTGACAGACATGCTCTAAGCCACTGATGGCAGACCAGATGTTTCTGAGCTACATGTCCCAGGATGGTCAGTCAGCTTTAAATCTGGTGGAGCATCATGGAACATGTCGTTCAGAAACCTCTGCGGTGGCCATCACTGCAACCAATGTAGTTGGAGCGGTCACAATGACACTAAGCACTTCCCTTGCTTGAAACGCTTGGGACCAGACATTTTTGGGGAATATTTGTATATAATAATGATATTTCTTGGCAATGGGACCCGAGTCTAAACACGAAATTCATACACACCTTATACACAGCCTGAAGGGCGTTTTATATTGTAAACGCAGTCATTTTGCCCCGTCACATGACGTCACGGTGGGATTTTATACATTTGCATTTTGGACAATTTCAGGTAAAGATGCTGTAGAGTTAGACTTAACCAGCAGGACTTTGTGTTAAGAGGTGACTGGAGACGGGCTGTTACACGTGGAAGCACACATACTCTCCAAATTAAACCTCCCCATCCCCACCCTGCTTCATTAACCCCTCAACTGCCACCAAAGGGGGACTTCACACTATGTTCAAGTCTTTCCCCACAAAGTTCAGGATATCAGTGTTTGGACACGCATGCGCTCTGGCTACTTACAGCGATACATGTATCCGTCTGCTCTGGGCCAGTTAAAGCTTCCTCTTCATTAACATCTGCTGAGCCGCCATGCTGCTCCTCTGTTTCCTTATTACACGGTGCGTGTCCTGTTCCATTGCATAGAGGAATGGATGCAGATCCTGGGATCTCTCTGTAACTGTTCCCCGTGACTTGTGGAGCCTAAAAAGCAACAGAAGTAACAAAGTCAGTATCGGGCCGTGTTCTAGAGGTTCTCGATACAATGTGAATAAATTACAGATTAGATTGGCAGCTCTCAATCCCTATAGACAGGGCCGGCATGACTTGAGGAGGTGCACTGAGCCACGGTGACCCTTTAAATCATAGGATATGATCTGTCCCTTTAACCCTACACGGTCTTCACTCTATAGATTGAAAAAGATGAGCTTAATAGGGCGACGCAAAGCGCTCATCACGCACAACATACCAACTGCACCTGATGTCTATTTGGAGCTTCAGGTTCACCCGGCTTGGACTGGGTTTTACTCTTCCGGCGCTGAAGACAAGGAGACAAAAATTCAGGATATTAGGATTAAAACAGCGGCTAAACTCATCTTTTATTTGCAGAGAATAAATTCCTCTGAGGCAGGACAGACATTAAATGTGAAGACGGTTCTATTGTCTTGGCATTAACACGTGTAGATGGGAAGTGGCTGAAGTTCCTCAGCCGACCCTGGTGCTCAGATTTCACCCATTGTTATTACAGAGCATGGAGCAGAGAGTGAACCACAAAGGGCGACAAGAACACAAAATATCCTGCGCCCAAAGGGGAGGGCTGGGGGTCAATTGTCCCATGGACCACCAGCATATAGGGCCTGTGAGCCACAAGTTCATAGCCCAATGCAATATGAGGTGTGTGGGGCTGTCTATACACAGGAAAGAGGCTGTCATATTAGGGAATGAATTACTCCTATATGGTGTGGGTGTGTGGCAGATGCAGACCACAGAAGGGGAGAAGTCACCCATATGGGCCTACAGGCCTGACCAGTGAGCCTAATTTTCTCTAGGCTCCAAAGCACGTGAGTGGGTCTTCTTTAACCATCATTATATGTGGTAACCCTGAATACAGTGTGCACTATTTGAGTGAGAGAGGACGTCAGCACACCAGGATTTCACAAAGAGACCACACTGCCCTTAATCATGATTTGAAGGTCCCCCTACTGCAAAACCTGGCGAATGCTCACAGAAACCCGCAAAAACATCTGGATTAACCCGCCGGAGAAACCCAAGCAAAATCCGATCACAGCGCAGAGCAGCTGCCGGAAAAAGCCGACACCGCAGACAAATGGAGTGAAAAAAAAAAAAGTCTGCTTGAATGTTTGAAAAGTGAAACGCTGTTTGCAAAGAAACTACAGAACGAAAATGTCTGGAATTTACATATAAGATCCAATGGATAATAAAAAGGGCTGTTACATAAAAAACGATTTAAAAACCAAACTGAAAAAAAAATTTGCAAAAAAATAAATAAATGCCTAGAAGATCCTAAAAAAAAAAAAATAAAAAAAAAAATAGAGACGCTTTACTGCAGAATATTATAATGAACGGTTTATTAGATATGGAATTAAAACGGGAATATTTTTAACATTGAATCCTATGGGATTCGCCTGAATAAACCTGTCGAATGAAACCACCGAACAGCAGGGAAATGCGGCATCGTTTGACTGCTGGTTTGTGTTCTCTGAATAGCCGAAGCATTTTTCTCTATGGGGATTTCACTGCCCTCGAACAGGCACCGTATGTGCAGGCAATTCGCCAACATTTGACGAATTGCCTGCTTTCTAGACATGTGCATTCGTTTTAGTACTAAAACGATTTAGTCTGAATTTTGGGATAATTTAGTTTTCGTATGACTCAAGAGAAACGAAACTGCTCAGTACAAAAAAACGAAAGAAACTAAAATAAAATGCACTACATTTTAGTTTCAGTCCTTTTTGTGATATTACATTGATGAGTGAAGGAGACCAGCAATGAAGAGCGCAAAATCCGAAGTTCTGCACTCTCCACATGCCAATGCAGTAGGATGCTCTATACAGAGAAGGGCATTAATTAATGCAGGAGGATGTTCTATACATTATGCAGAGAGGGGTATTAATGCAGGAGGATGTTATATACATTATACAGAGAAAGGTATAAATTGAGGAGGATGTTCTATACAGAGAGGGACATTAATTAATTCAGGAGGATGTTCTATATATTATACAGAGAGGGGTATTAATTAATGCAGGAGGATGCTCTAAACATTATACAGAGAGGAGCCTTTTTTTTAGCCCTTTAAATCCAGTGGCTGTGAGCGCTGAGATCGGCTGTTTGTTACATTATCTCTCAGTACAATGTATCGGGCTCAGCTGTTACAGTAACTGACTGTAACAGCGCTCAGAGTTTCAGTAAAACAAGGAAATAATATTGTTCTAGTCTCTTATATATAAAAATATTATTTACTAGTTTTACTGAAACTCTGAGCGCTGTGATGAGCAGCAGTCAGTTACTGTAACAGCTTTGCCTGACACAGGGCCGTATTACAATGTTGGTGCTAACTTAACCAGAGCTGTTGTAAACTGAAAACCTCCATAGGCTATAATGGCTCTGGGAAGTTTACAACAGCTCTGGTTAAGTTAGCACCAACTATGTAATATGGCCCACATTGTGCTGAGAGAGAGATATTGTAACAAGCAGCGATCTCAGCCCTCTGAGGAGCCACCATTACAATAGTAATTGTATCCACTGGTTTTCGGATGAATGAAATAAATTAGTTTTCATACTAAAGAACTGAAAACGAATTTCTTTAGCAACTAAATAAATTGCATTTTAGGACTAATCCATTAGTTCAAAACGAAATTTTGTCCAGTGCACATGTCTACTGCTTTCTGAATAGCCGAATGGCCAGGAAGATAACCGAACGCTGAATTTCACTGTTCGGTTACCTTTCGGCCACAATTCGGATCTCTTTGAATAACCCTGTTAACGGCTTTACGGTTTGCCATTTGTACTCGCACTTTAGCCACTAGGTGGCCCTGTGGCTTTTATTCCATGTAACAAGGTTTCATGGTGGAGAAATTATATTTTTTTAAAGTTTACCATCTTGCAACAACGAGTATCGTTTTAATAGCACTGTGCACTTTAAAACTATGTTCTTTTGCAAGGGATACACTTTTGCAAAAATAAGTGTTTATCACATAAGTATTGGTTGTACAGGATTTACGTTATATGAAAGACGCAGATGTATCTTTAACACGCTTTGCACATTGTGACAGATCTCTACCCCAACAGGGTCACATCTGCCAATGCCTCTTCCTTGCAGGACCCCCTCCCCCCCCCGTTCTACCCAGGCAGACTCCCATGCCTTCCTCCAGTCCTCAGACAAAGCTCATGGACCGGGACACATACAGCCTGCCAGCATCCCCAGAAATAAGACGATGCTGTAGATCTGAGGTTTCTCACCCGTAGAAATGGAACTCACTTTTAATCAGGGACACAGACATTTATGTGGTCAAACAAGGGTCATTTGCATATACAAAACCCCCTTAGAAACCGCTGGGGGGGTTAAACTAAATCCCAAACAGCATGACAATGAAAATAATAACGAAACTCAGGCCTGCACCCCAAAACACATCCATGCCCACACACTCCAAGTCTAAAGTGACACACATCACACCCGGGTAGCGCCAGACGGGAATCTACAATCCCTTCTGTTTATATCTAGTACAGGAGCAACGCCCTGCACACTCTGTGGGCTGCTCCCCCAGGTAATAAACTGTATTGCAATCTAGGGCATTAGCTGGGGGGGGGGGGGAGAAACCCCTAACCAACTTTTATAATTGTGATGGAGCTTTGATCCATGAGGAGAGTTAACTGTTGATATTTCGGAGCCGTTTGTAGATAAATCTCACACAGAAATAATCACCTTATAAAGCACAATCCCCACGGCAAGAATTACGACAAAGAACCCAGCTGTGATCAGAGCGAGCCTGGTGAAACCCCTCCTAGTGTCCTCTGCTACGACTTCCACTGCAAAGATAAATATGGTTACAGATAAGTATAAATCCATGTAAATGTGATTTCACAAAGCGCCAACAGGTTCTGCAGCACTGTAAAATGGATAGAACATATACACGCAAAAGTTAGACACGGAACAGTAGGAGAGAGGAGCCTGCTCAGGAGCTTACAATCTAAGAGGAGATGTGTCAGAGGGGTGACACAAAGAACCACTTCCTGTCTCATGGAATGTTGGGAGATACTCTGCTCATCCTACAATCTGATTGGCCACTGACATCACATGTGCCCTGTAGTTTTTGTGTTTTCATTGGTAAAGCTGTGGTATGTGGTCACGGTGACCAGGTGCCTTGTGGAGTATCCTGGGGGCCGGGTCAAAAAGAATATACACAGTGTATAGTTGGCGCCACCTGACGGATTTAAAAAAAAAAAAAAAAAAAAACAACTTTATACAAAAAAAGAGGAACATTTTATAGACCAAGTGTCAGTTTTAGCCGCTATTTGCCACATATGGGGGTATATCTTGTCAAAACAACATAACCTCACAGATTTCGGATAATCAGAGTCTACTCACTTGTCCTGGTGCACTTATAAGAACACTATTTCCCAAGCAGCCGGTGTTAAGGAGCACGTTAAAGGAACACTCTACTCAAAAAAAATCCCCCCCCCCCGTTTTTTTATCCTAATCTATCCCTATTCCCTTAATAAAGCTTTATTTTATTTTTTATTTTTTGTAACTGTAATACTTACCCTAAAATCCACTTGTTTCCAGCCGCGTCTTTTTTTTTTATACTCACCTCCCTCTTCCGCTCCCGTCCTTCTTGCCTTCTGGTTTACGTGAGAAGCGCGCATGCGCACCTCTCACGTAAACCAGCCAATCGGCAGGCTTCCTCCCGGCTCCCTCTGAGGATAAGTGTTGCGCACAAGAGGATGCGCGCAACACTAACCCTCAGCCGCCAGCTACTGCGGCGAGTTGGAGAGGTCATCTCGCTGAAAGCGCGATGACGTCTCCTACTCGGCAAAAGTCGGCAGAAGCGGGAAATATGATTCCCGCTCTGCTGACTGACAGCTGGGAGGGCGGAGTAAACTCCTCCGCCTCTCTCAGCTGTTTTCAGCATTTTCAGCTGATCGGAGAGAGGGGGGACAGAGGGCAGCATACTCCGGGCATCATGACCACCTAAAATAGCTTAGGTGGTCATGTTGCTTAGAGTGTCCCTTTAAGTTTCCAGCCCTGATCCCTGTTGTGGGCGATCCAGGCCAGCTCTTACCCCTGTCTGGGCCATTCATTCCTCTCCAGGATTTCCCTGTAGCCTGCCAGGTCTTTGACCAAATGAGTTCAGAGGTCAGCTCTGCCCTACTCCCTTTTATAAAAAGGCAGACTCTCCCATGTCCCTGGACTCTTTCATAAGGGTCACATTGCTCCCTAGATCCTGTTTCTGTTACCAGTATTTGCCTCAGAGTTTTCTATTGTATTATACTGATCAGTTTATTTCTGGTTTCTAGATTCCCTTGTCTGTTTGTCCCTCCACTCGCCTTTTCTTTCCTTTGTTTCAATGTATGATATCGATATTCCTGTGTATGACTCTGACCTGGCTCTATCGTGGTATCCTTGATCTCCTGTACCGACTCCTAGCTTGTCCGATATCCCCCTCTGGTTTCTGATCCCTGGCTCATGTATGACTACCCGTTCTGGTTCCTAACTCCGGCTCTAGTTTATTACTACGTCTCTGGATTTGTGTCTCTTGTTCAGAGTTTCCCCCAGCTGTATTGCATCCACCCCTCGAACAGATCGCCTTTTAAAAAGAACCGTACCCTAGATTAGGGTTTCCTTTTGTGTACTGCTGGGTGCCTGTGTATTCCTTTAACCCTTCCCGCTGTTCTGTGTATCTCGTTTCCCTGCCCAGCTGTGTGAGGTTTACTCATCATGTCTTGGGGTGTCATGTAGCCAACGACACTGACTACAAGGGCTATCAAACCCGAATATGGGGCCTATCACATTAAATGATGGTCTTAAACCAAGGGTGCCCATAACGCAGCACGGATCCCACCTCTCCCGAAATATGAATCCGGGGGTTACAGAAGCATTTGAGGACTTCAGGGAGACTCAGAGCTTCCGGGGGACTTGGGATCCCTGCATGCGCACAGTTTCTCTCCACCGATCACTGCAATCGTCGTTTGTAGTCCATCCCTCATTTTAGAGTAATTTAGCCATATTGTTAAAAGAATCCCAATAAACCCCAGTCTTGCTTCACACTACCCTCTCCTTCTCATACAACAACAACATATATACGTTCCGTACAGTTACACCCTCAGTTGAATACATATAACCCAAGACACACCAGAATTTAATCAACTTTTGTTAAAAGTATAATATGAGGTTAGAAAAACATGGCCGATGTGACAGCCCTACTTCAGTCTTCACTCGCACCACTTCAGACATTAGTGACATACTTGTGATTGAGTGAGGCTCAGGAGGCAGCGTGGGGAAGGTACTGCTCACTGCGTCAGGCAGATCTGGAATAGGGAAAAAAAAAAAAGGATCAGATGCAAGTATAGAAAAGAAAAACCCATCCCTTAAAACAGGGAATTTCTGCCCTTTTTTCTGCACATCCTGTGTATTTACACACTGTTTTATACCACTTTGCACAATCTGCACAGACATAGGTTTATAATTTGTTTGGGAATTTATCCCTTTTGAACGGTTTCCTTTGCGCACTTGTGTATGGTATATTGTTTATTTTGCCTTATTATTATTGCACAACTCTGCATTTATTTGCACACCAGCTTTGAGCAGCCACAGACAACTTTACAAAAGGAACCACTAGGTGGCGCCAGAATACAGAATACTTATTTTAATGTAATGTGTCACTTAAATAAAACCTCACTAACAATTAATATTATAATTAGGTTTTATACGGTGGGAGGTATTGGGGAGGGGGATGCAGTCAATGAGGAGCACTGGGTAGATTATTTGATCAGGGCATCTTGTGCCGGCCCCGGGATCAGGTGAAGCTTGTCCTGGTTTGTCCTCTGAGCGGCGTAACAGATTATCACGGGGTCTCACCTGTGCATCGTGCTGGGTCGAGGAACCCATTAGTCTTATGGATGATGCTGTGTCCATTGGGGCAGGTGTTTTTGGGGATCACGTAGCAGTCCCTCCACAGCTCACACGGGAAATCCTTTTGGAACAATTCTCCATTGAGGACGATGGCACCACTTGGACGGCCGAGGTTCTTGTTGTGACACACGAGTTCGTGTTTAGCTCCCGGAGGGTGCGGACAGACCATGACATGCGTCCCATTGTAAGAGCGAGCCGTGCACGTCCCGGCGGAGGAGACTGAGGAGAAACAAAGTGACTCAATGTATCCGTCCAGCATAAGCTGCCTCTGGGAACATATCCAGGGAAGTAACCAACGCCGAAAAGGCCCAAACACTCCCCAAACTCAATCACACTGCACCCAAAACAATGTTACAGAGAGGTACAGTGACATATTGTATGACACTAACAGGTAGAGGCTCACACAGGACATCATGTATTTCAAAACACAGAAAACCTGCATGCAGACAGCAGGTAATCGAAGGGGATTATTCACTAAGTGGTGAGATAACTAAATCCTCCTTTATTCCTTTTCATCTCTCATTCTTCCCATCTCCGAGCGCTCGCAGAAACCTGGCCTCTCCCCCTTCAGCCAGTACTATCCCGGCCTCCCTATCCTATAGCGGTCACCAAATGTCTAAACACCAAGATCTGGGGGCTGCAATGCTGGAGGTGGGGGGGGGTGAGGGACTTTTACTCTCTCCAACTTGCACTTTCCAGCCAATTCCACCAAAACCCTCCCTCCTATTCTCCTGCTTCAAAGTCCATGCCACCCGCCTTTTCCGCCCCACATCCCTACGTATTGTGTTGATCCATCACGCCCCTGGCTCTCCTGGCCCCTTTTTGGAACATTTCATCAGCCTGACTCCCCTCGCTTTCACCCAACATGCCATCCGTCAGCCTTTAACGTTCCTATCGACTCCTACCAACACCACCCCCCCACACCTACAAATTCCTCTCCATCACCCCCTTCTTGAGTCTCACACAGTGGTCCAACTCTCCTACCCACCAAGTTAGCAACAGCCTGGACCTTAGATTCTCCAGATTGTCTAACACACCTCTCCCACTTTCCAATCACCACTGCCACTCCTGGAAGCTTCTCCTGCCACCACACTTCAACCTCGAAGGCAGCTTGGTGCCCTGAATCCTAAGCTACTCTCCAACACTATCCATCCGATCAACATCCACAACTCTGCCCTCTCCACATCACTACAAGAACGCATTCCTACCTCGCTCCGTCCAACACGCAGGCCTAACCGTGGCACAATAAATACACAAAACTTCTTCTGCGTTGTTCCAGGGCAGCTGAACGTGACTGGAGGAAGCTCCCATGGACCTCACGGCTGTCAGCTTTGTGAATTCTTCACCAATAGACTGGAAATCTCAAGGGGGGGGACCCTTATATAAGCGCTCAGTATTAGACACGGGGATATCTAAAATGAATGGTTGCTGCCTTGGTGGGAGATAAAGAATTTATAGGTGTAAGGGATCTCCCGTGACGCAATTATGTTATATGATGGGGTGATGGTACGTCATTATCATCCCAATTATCAGATTCTTATTAGGCATAAGCTACAGATGTGTGAGGAGTTGCAATATGAAAGGAAACTTGCAGGGTTATCCAATGAGAATTGAAAAAGTCACTGCACGTTCGGTGACTTTTTGTTCCCTGCATTTGAGCGATTCGGCGACCCTGCAGTGTATTCAAGAACCGCAGGGTGAACACTCCACCGAACAGCCCCTGGAAAAACCCGACTCGCAGACGAACAAGGTGAAGAAAATAAAAAAAAACAGTACACTTGAAAGTTTGAAAATTTAAACGCTGTTTGCAAAAAAACACTAAACGAAAATGTCTGGAATTTACATATAAAAGATCCAATGAACAATAATAAAAAAACAAAAAAAAGTTGACGAAAAAAATAATAATCCCAAAACATGCCTAAAAGATCCTAAAAAAATTAAATAAATCTATAAATAAAGAGACGTTTACTGCCTAATATAACAATGAACGGTTTATTAGATATTGAAAGAGAGAAAAAAAAACTAAACCCATTACCGAAAAAAACCCGTGGCCTCTCAGTTTATCCCCCCCCCCCAATACTGTATATTTTAAGCCTATAATATAGAAGTGTCACAGTTGTCTGTATCTTTTTAAAATGGAAGAAAAAATCCTGGCTTTAATAAATACAGAGAGGAGATGAAAAATGCATTTATTACCTTTTGACTGTAATTTTGTCTCAGCTTTTTGACTTCCCAGATCTCAATTTTTTTCCTCAGTTTCTGACAGTGTCATCTTTTTTTGTTGCAAACTCTGCTCCCCTGTCTCCCCTTCCCTCACCGTGCTCCCCGTCTCTCACCGTGCTCCCCTGTCTCCCCTTCCCTCACCGTGCTCCCCCGTCTCTCACCGTGCTCCCCTGTCTCCCCTTCCTCACCGTGCTCCCTGTCTCCCCTTCCCTCACCGTGCTCCCTGTCTCCCCTTCCCTCACCGTGCTCCCCCGTCTCTCACCGTGCTCCCCTGTCTCCCCTTCCCTCACCGTGCTCCCCTGTCTCCCCTTCCCTCACCGTGCTCCCCCGTCTCTCACCGTGCTCCCCTGTCTCCCCTTCCTCACCGTGCTCCCCTGTCTCCCCTTCCTCACCGTGCTCCCCCGTCTCTCACCGTGCTCCCCTGTCTCCCCTTCCCTCACCGTGCTCCCTGTCTCCCCTTCCCTCACCGTGCTCCCCTGTCTCCCCTTCCCTCACCGTGCTCCCCCGTCTCTCACCGTGCTCCCCTGTCTCTTCTCCCCTTCCCTCACCGTGCTCCCCTGTCTCCCCTTCCCTCACCGTGCTCCCCTGTCTCCCCTTCCTCACCGTGCTCCCCTGTCTCCCCTTCCCTCACCGTGCTCCCTGTCTCTCACCGTGCTCCCCTGTCTCCCCTTCCCTCACCGTGCTCCCCTGTCTCCCCTTCCCTCACCGTGCTCCCCCATCTCTCACCGTGCTCCCCTGTCTCCCCTCCCTCACCGTGCTCCCCTGTCTCCCCTTCCCTCACCGTGCTCCCTGTCTCCCCTTCCCTCACCGTGCTCCCCTGTCTCCCCTTCCTCACCGTGCTCCCCGTCTCTTTCCTCTCCAGTGGGTGTGGAAATTTAAAAAAAAAAAAATCTACTTGTCCAAGGACTAAATTGGAAGCCCAAGCGACTTGTCCCAATAAGAAATATAATTTCAATAAAAATAGCATTAGGTCTTTATTCTTAACCACAGAGAACAAACACATTAATGTGATCAACAAACGCAGGAATTTAGTTTAAATAAAACACTAATTGCATTGCAGTTTTCTCACACTATACAAAATCACAGTAATGTGCGGTGTGAATGAGCGTATCACACAGCAATAAAGTGTGTGTGTCTGAGCTCCACAGCAATAAAACTCACGTTCATACACCTTGCACATTACTGTGAGTTTTATTGTTGTGGAGCTCTGTGACACGCCCATACACACCGCACATTGCTGTGAGCTTTATTGCTGAGGAGCTCTGTGATAGAGTGTAAGCTCTCGAGCATGGTCCATCCCACTGTTCTGTGTAACATGTATGTATATTTGCTATTCTGTCTCTGCCCTTGTACAGTGCTAAGGAATCTGTTGGCGCGTTCTAAATGCTTGTAACTAACTTCTACACACTGCAAATTACTGAGATATATTGCTGTGGAGCTCTGATATGCTCAGAGCTCCACAGCAATATAACTCAGTAACGTGCAGTGTGTGTGAGCATATCAGAGCTCCACAGCAATAAACTCAAACAATTATGCTGTTTATTTGAATTATATTAATGAAAGCAGACATTATTCAAATTTACTTTGAATTATAAATCGAATATTAAAATATAAAAATAAAATTTATATATATTAACACAAGGCTCAAAATTTCAGGTCCTGAGCTACTAGCCAGACCTTTAGAGTTACTCGCCACCAGTTGCCCCACCCAACCCCTACCCTTAACTCCGCCCATAAACACACCCTCTTAAATAATCATTAACAATATAACAAAGCAATGTAAACCTAAAGGAAAATAATGTGCAGTATGTATGAGCGTATCACCAAGCTCCACAGTAATGTGCGGTGTGTGTATAAGTGAGTTTTATTGCTGTGCAGCTCTGTGATACATTAATGTGCCGTGTATGAGCGTGAGTTTTATTGCTGTGGTGCTCCGATACAGGAATACATAGTGTGTGTAGGAGTGTATCAGCGTCACTCAGATATAGAAAGCTCCTACCTATATACACCTATACCCAGGATGCAAAAAATTTCAGCTGTCCTTTGCATGTCTTACCCAGAGTTCTGTGCTGCATATGGGGAATGTAGCACATGAGCTCTGTGATGCAGTTATTTGAATTGCTGGGATGTGTAAATGACATCCGCAATAATGAAGAGAATATATATATTTCTATTAAAAAAATCACAAGTATAGCAGTACGTAGTGATTCCTTTTTATTGGACAGTTAGGCCAATAAAAAGGTATCACTACGTACTGCTATACTCGAAATTTTGGCATCTGGACTAACATTGTCTAATATATGTATGTGCACATATACACGCTCCGCTCACACGCACGCACGCACGACGCACATATACACGCTCAGGTCTCGCTCACACGCACATATACACGCTCAGGTCTCACACGTCTCACACGCACATATACACGCTCAGGTCTCACACACACACGTCTCACACACACACCCATATACACGCTCAGGTCTCACAAGCACACCCATATACACGCTCAGGTCTCACACGCACACGTCTCACACGCACAGGTCTCACAAGCACACCCATATACACGCTCAGGTCTCACACGCACACGTCTCACACGCACACCCATATACACGCTCAGGTCTCACACGCACACGTCTCACACGCACAGGTCTCACAAGCACACCCATATACACGCTCAGGTCTCACACCCATATATACATAAATTCTACCAGATAGCTATTCCTCCTGCTTTCCTGTCAACATAAGACTTCAGTAGAGAATCTGTTCAGTACTCTGGCCATGCAGGGGTTAAAACAGCATAACTGCAGCAGATCCCCCCCCCCCCATGAGACATATCTCTGCTCAGCTGAGTGTTTAATCAAGAGGGGAGCATCTTTGCATCTCCTGGTTTTAGGTGATTGCCCTCTCCCCCTGCACAGCAAGGAGCCTGGCCGACAGGCACCACAGTTTCAGCTGCTTTGTGCCCAGACACAGCCCTCTGGGTGATCTGGCACTATTGCTCTCTGGTAAGGTGGGGAAGGGGCAGTGGGTGCAGCCTGCGTGTGCCGCCAAAGCCAAGAAAAATACCCAGTACACTGAAGAGGGCCCCCTAACCCCTAGCTGTGGGTGCCATGGCAACCCCTGCCCCCTTGTAATCACACACCCCTGGCAGCAGCTCCTCGGACAGAATTGCATCACTTCAGTCCTGCTTATCATCTTTTCCTGCACAAACGCCTCTGGGCTGCGAGTCACACCACCCGGAAGCTGAGTGCAACGAGACGCGACGCTGGGAAGATGTGCAAGCATCTGGACTCTGAATCTGAAGCCCAGCCACACACTCCCATCACCCTCTGCCACCGCGCTGCTCCTGGACTCTGCTGTCCCACCCACCCACCCAGTGCTGGTCAGAAATCTGTAGCTTACTTTCCAGCTGCTTCCACTTTGCAAATCACCCTAATTAACCCAAGGTTAATGATATGTTAATCTGTATATTTGTGTTTTGTTTTTAATAGTTTGCAGTTTATTACTTTGTATTTCTGTAACAACTGTAACCACTCAATGTTCTCGAACCCAGGACATACTTGAAAACGAGAGAAATCTCAATGTATCCTTCCTGGTAAAATCCTTTTCAAGCACATCTCTCCCAGCGTTCGGGTCAGTCCATCCCTGCTTGCGCTGCCCCCCCCCCCCCACGTGTCCCTCCTTCGCTACACCACTGGAGGGCCTCAAAGGGAACGCCAGTTACGGCTCCATGCCGACACTGGCATTTTAATTACAAGCCAATTACTACTCGCAAATTGCGAGGGGGCGAGTGGAAATTTTGACCCCTGTATTATCATATACATTAAAATATTTAAAATTATTTAAATTAGTGCAGCTGCATTGTCAAAGAGGGAATGCTGCATTTTAGATAACATTTTATATATTCCTTTTATTTTTTAATATTTCCATACTATTTGGTCATGTAGTATATCACTGGAAAGGCCAGAGTCTGGCCTTTCCAACGATATCTCAATTGTCCTTGTAGGACAAACGGAACCAGAGATAAGAGGTGCCTAAAAGGACCCCAGCATCTCCTGTGGGAATCCCCTGCCAGTCAGTTGCTTAGTGACGAACATTAAAAGCAAAAAGTATTCCAGGCGCACCTAAGCAGTAACTTAGTACATTATTCCAAATGCATTTTGTATAACAGCAATTTTGCGAAAGAAGTGTAAATGTGTAAAGAAAGTGAAGGAGAATCAGGCCAGAATATGGTCGCCATTATGAGCCAGGCGGCCATCTTGTTCAAAATATTGGTTCACTTGAATATAACTAGGTAGATTTTAGTTGGAACTAGAATGAAGCTTACATAGAATCTTAGGAATGTGTTAGATCAGCAGAGAAGCAATTAAAATTAAGGAAGATCCGGGCTGTTCCTGGCACAAAGGGGACAGGATGAGAAATGGATACACCAAGGTCACAGAGGCCTGCAGCGAGACAAAGAAGAGCGTAGAAACAGACCAGGTCTTCTCTACAACAAATAACAAGCAGGCTCTAGGGAGGTGGGCACAGGCCGGATTGAGCGTAGCAGCAAATCATCTGTCAAACTAACATGAAGCTTGCCAATTTATGACCAAAGAATGGAATGCCTTTGTATTAGATTAAGGGAGGTACTATCCCACGTGGGGTGGGATAGTGTCACCGGGAGGTGGGCTAATTGGGATGTACCTAATTATGTATTCGGGGTGTAAGACCCCTTGTCGGGGTGAGTTCGGGGCTCACTCTTTGCGATTCAATCCTGTGTGAGCATGGTGTGACGACAAATAAAGTTTGCCTTTCCTGAAGAGACTCGTGTTCAGACAATCCTTGCTCGTGTCGGTCGGCCTCGTCCCGAGTGAACCAAGTGGATTCCGGTTACAAAAGCACTCTGAAATAGAATAAAAGTAATACTTATTCCTTCTTTTCGGTGTTGGATTCTTCCGGTTGAATACATAATAGTTGCATGAATTCCTGGATAGCGAGGAGATATTCCTCGCTATCCAGGTAAAGTATCCATGTAATTGGGCAGACTAGATGGGCCGAAAGGTTCTTATCTGACGACATTTTTCTATGTTTCTATATGATACTCGGAGCAGGAAAAATAACTTTTTTTTTTTTATTTTTATAAATGAGCAGGTTTCTAGTAATATAAACTAATTTATTTCAATAAAAAAGAAGCCATATGGCAAGGCAATAAAATGCATAAAAGCATAAAAAAATAGTAAACATAAACAATCTTAGGTAAGGATCACGAAGAACGCGTTTTCACCTACAGGCTTCCTCAGTAAGTGTCCTTAACAATAGGGTAGTCTGATAGAAAAAATTTATATCAGAGACTACCCTATTGTTAAGGACACTTACTGAGGAAGCAGGTAGGTGAAAATGCGTTCTTAGTGATCCTTACCTTATTTTTTTTTATGCATTTTATTGCCTTGCCATATGGCTTGTTTTTTTATTGAAATAAATTAGAAACCTGCTCATAAAATAAAGGTTATTTTTCCTGCTCCGAGTATCGTATGCACTAGGAATATCTCCTCGCTATCCAGGAATTCATGCAACTATCCTGTATTCAACCGGAAGAATCCAACACCGAAAAGAAGGAATAAGAATTCATAACAACTTGAAATATAAGTATTACTTTTATTCTATTTCAGAGTGCTTTCATTACACATTTACACTTTCGCAAAATTGCTGCTATACAAAATGCATTTGGAATAATATACTAAGTTACTGCTTAGGTGCGCCTGGAATACTTTTAGCTTTTAACCCCTTAACGCTGCAGGACGTAGTTGTAAGTCCTCGGCGTTTGCAGCCCCCCTCCGGCAATACTCACCTCCTCCAGCGGCTCCCACGCTGCTCTGACTCCTGCGGAGTCAGATCGGCGTGAATCCCTCCTCCGGCGCACTGACGTCATTGCGCCGGTGGCGCGATGACGTCAGTTTCAGGCGTCCCCCCGCCGTCGCAGGGGAAGTGCCTGAAGGGGGGGGGGATCCTTTGGATCCCTCTATCTCCCCATCGCCAGGGACCAGGCGGCTGTGGCCAGATTGCTGGAAGAGTCACAGCTTGACCTTTCCAGTGATGTAGGGGGTTAACCCCTTAGTTGCCAGGTCGCGGCCTGGCACCAGTCGGTGCAAGACCGTGGCCTTTTTCCGGTGGGGACCGCCATCTTGGATGGCAGCCCCCACCTCTGGGCCCCCCCGCATCAACTGACTCATTGCGCGATGATGTTAGTTAACCGGGGAAACCTCTAGATGGAAATCCCATAGAGGAGATGGGGGGTGTAAGGGCAGAGGCTATGACCCCTGTGTAGTGTTGTGCGTATGGAACCCAATGGCAAGCCGAAGAAGACCAGGAGATGTATATGAGCAGTTGAGTATTTACTGAGATGAAACAAAATATAAGTCCAGAACAAAAAGACTATAAACGCAATAGGTTTCCTTGGCAAGAATAGAGATGGATCTGGAGCCGGCACCGCGGAAGCAAGCCCGGAGCTGGAGCCGCGGAAGCAAGCCCGGAGCTGGAGCCGGCACCGCGGATGCGGAAGCAAGCCCGGAGATGGAGACGGTATCGCGGACGCGGAAGCAAGCCTGGAGATGGAGACGGTACCGTGGAAGCAAGCCTGGAGATGGAGCCAGTACCGTGGACGCGGAAGCAAGCCTGGAGATGGAGCCGGTACCGTGGACGCGGAAGCAAGCCTGGAGATGGAGCCGGTACCGTGGACGCGGAAGCAAGCCTGGAGATGGAGCCGGTACCGTGGACGCGGAAGCAAGCCTGGAGATGGAGCCGGTACCGTGGACGCGGAAGCAAGCCTGGAGATGGAGCCGGTACCGTGGACGCGGAAGCAAGCCTGGAGATGGAGCCGGTACCGTGGACGCGGAAGCAAGCCTGGAGATGGAGCGGTACCGTGGACGCGGAAGCAAGCCTGGAGATGGAGCCGGTACCGTGGACGCGGAAGCAAGCCTGGAGATGGAGACGGTACCGTGGACGCGGAAGCAAGCCTGGAGATGGAGCCGGTACCGTGGACGCGGAAGCAAGCCTGGAGATGGAGCCGGTACCGTGGACGCGGAAGCAAGCCTGGAGATGGAGCCGGTACCGTGGACGCGGAAGCAAGCCTGGAGATGGAGACGGTACCGTGGACGCGGAAGCAAGCCTGGAGATGGAGACGGTACCGTGGACGCGGAAGCAATCCTGGAGATGGAGCCGGTACCATGGATGCAGAAGAAAGCCTGGAGATGGAGCCGGTACCGTGGACGCGGAAGCAAGCCTGGAGATGGAGCCAGTACCGTGGACGCGGAAGCAAGCCTGGAGATGGAGCCGGTACCGTGGAAGCAAGCCCGGAGATGGAGCCGGCACCGTTGATGCGGAAGCAAGCCTGGAGATGGAGCTGGTACCGTGGATGCAGAAGCAATCTGGGGTAGAGGATCTGGAACTTAGGATTCACTTGGAACAGGAACGAAGCGTGAACATTGGATAACTGAAGTGGTGAACCACAGTATAACCTGGTTAATGAACTGAGAAAGGCGGCAGATTTAAATAGGGTTCAGAGGATCATAAGAATATCGTTCACCTGTGACTCGTAGGTGGAGCTGGAATACCTGAGTACTTGATAGGTTAATTGGTGGCATTCGAGGATCTCCAGTGCAGGTGTCATGTAGTACCAAGTTCATTTTCTAGGCAGGCATGCGATCACGCGCTTCTGGTATTAGGATCCTGGCGTGGGGCGGACCTCGAGCTCTCTCTTGATTGCGGGCAGAGAGCGTGGAGTGACATGCTAGGAGGGACTTCAGGTGAGTACTGCAGGTGTCCGAACATGGTGGCTGGGGCTGAGAGTGGGGCATGACAGGGGGCTCTTTGAACCCCTTTATCTCCTGACCGGTGGCAGCTAGGGGGTCACGTCTGATATTGCTGGAAAGGCCAGAGCATGGCCTTTCCAATGATCTCAAACATGACCATGTTAAAAGCAAAATAAAAAAAGTTTAAAAAACTTTTTTAATGCAGCACTATTGTTCACATTTCAATTATAATGTGAACAATGATGCTTCACTAATGATTTGGGGGGGGGGGTTAGCTAAAATCACGCAATTTCTCCCCAAAAGAAAAAAAAAGGGGATCCCCGTTCTAGTTTGACAAATCTACCCCATAGCATATGACCGCAAAGGCTCGGAAAATAATTTTTTTTTTTAAAAAAAAAACACACTGGATGATTGAAATTTTATTAAATTCATTTTTGTTACAGCATTTTGGCAGGGCATGACCTATACATATGATATATTATTAATCTGCCGAAAAGAACGATATATAATTTGTCTGGGTGGTATAATACGTGACTTAAAACCGCGTTTAAAAACTGACAAAATGTTATATGCTGAAGTTGTCAAATATCTCAGTCCTTAAGTATGTTACCAGGCAGGCTCCATTGTGGTTTCTCGTTTTTCAGGTATGTCCTGGGTGGGGAGTCTGTACCGTTAGGTGTCTTACCCAAGCACACTTTTTGGAGAGAAAAGAACCAGGCTGTGTGTCTCCATAGACTCTGTCCACGCAGAGCAGTGAAGTTTCCTCTACTCCACCCAGCCGGTATTATTTCATTAATATATACTTAAAGCACAGTGTGAATGTGGAGGCAGCGCTTAGATTTAGTGACGAACACTGACTGGATGGGTTCTCTCAACGGGAAAAGACACAACCAGGTGTTGTGGATTTCCAAGAGCTGTTCCAAGCAGCCTTAGTATGAGGGTTTTATACAAATTATGTGCAGTTTTTGGTGCAAAAACAAAGTGTCGTAATAAATACGGCGTAACATTAAATAGGCTTAAACAAAACCACCCTTTAAACTGGTGTGTGATATATATATATATTATATAAAAAAGGAAAAGGTTGTAATGCCTAAATAATAAACCAAGTAATTACTAAATATATTTAACAGCAACCATTTCTCGGTGTAAAATAACATTTATTTTTCCTACAAAACGTCACCGCAAGAAATAAACTCCAAAAACTGAGTTTACAAAGAATTGGCAGTTCTCGACGAGGAACCAGATCCGACACAACACCTGGCAGCGTGCAGCGCACCCCCCCCCATCACGCGCGCCCCCCCCCCATCACGCGTGCACCCTTTTGAGGAGAGGGGGCAGCAGCGGCCCCTGGACTCACCCGCGGCGGCCAGTGAAAGCATCAAGGCGGCGAGCATCAGGGTTTGCATGGCACGGGCTCAGAGGGGAGGAGCGGCTCATTCATACCTTCCTCAGTATATAGACCGAGCAGGAGAGATACAAAGTCAGAAAAAAAAGGCGTGTCCCTCCCTTTAGAGCGCCTCCAATCCCAAACACGTCTGCTCCGAGCCCCACCTCTCCAGCTCTCCGCGTCAGATCTGTTTCCTCGTCACCTTAACCCCTTAACGGGAGTAATTTTACAAGTTCGGCGCTGTTTCGAAGAAGTAGAAGTTTGCTGAGCTCATTTTGACGGTTTTAAACGCGGTTTTAAGTCACATATTATTGTACCACCCAGACAAATTATATAATATCGTTCTTTCCGGCAGACTTGGCAGATTAATAATATATCATTATAATATGTATACGTCATGCCCTGCGAAAATGCTATAACAAAATTGTAAAAAAAAAAATTCAATCATCCACAGTGTGTAAAGGGTGGTTTTTTTTTTGCATTTTATTACCCGAGACTTTGCAGATATATTCTATGGGGTAGACTTGTTAAAAAAATGTGAACCTTTTTTTTGGGGAGAAATTACTTGATTTTAGCTAAACCCCCCCCAAAAAAAATCATTAGTGAAGCATCATTGTTCACATTATAATTGAAATGTGAACAATAGTGCTGCATTAAAAAAGCAAGTTTTTTATTAATTATTTTTCCACTTATTTTACAAGTAATATGGTCATGTTTGGTATCATTCGAAAGGCCATGATCAGGCCTTTCAAATGATAGCCTACATGACCCCCTAGCTGTCACCGATCATGAGATAAAGGGGTTCAAAGAACCCTCCTATCTCCACCATGGGATTTCCTTAGGAAATCCTTTGGCAGCTAGGGGTTCCCTGGTTAACTGACGTCATCGGGCCACGCCCGATGACGTGTGGGAGTCCCGGAGGTGGGGCTGCCATCCAAGATGGCGGCCCCCACCGGAAAAAAAGGCTGTGACCTGGCACCGATTGGTGCTGGGTCACAGCCTTGCCATCAAGGGTTAATGCCCATACTCCCTCGGCCAGGCTGTGCCCTTTCCAAGGATGCCTGGCATTAGCTGATAGAGGGATCCAAAGGATCCCCCCCTCCCCTCCAGGCGCTTGCCCTGCTCCGGCTGGGAGGGGACGCCTGAAACTGACGTCAATCGGCGTCCGGCGCGATGACGTCAGTGTGCCGGGGAGGCACCAAAAGTGCTGGTTGACTCCGTGGGAGTCCGAGCAGCGCGGGAACGCCGGAGCAGGTGAGTATCTGCCGCTGGGGGGGCTGCAGACGCGGGGACGTACAGTTACGTCCTGCGGTGTTAAAGCTCGCCTAATGCAGGACGTAACTGTACGTCCCGCGGCTTTAAGGGGTTAACAAAAACCACCCTTTAAACTAGTGTGTGTGTATATATATGTAAGGAAAAGGTTTTTATGAATAAATAATAAACCAACAAGTATTACTAAATGTATTTTAAATTAAACCATTTCTCAGTGTAAAATAAAAAAATATTTCATATACAAAAATAAAAGAAAGATTGTGGCGGGAAAAAATGCTTATGCTTCTAACTGGGTTTCTAGGGGATAAGCCCGAGTGAACGGACAAGCTGCTGATTTACTGTGAGAAATATTCACAATTTACGGTTTCATTGCTGCCTTTTTTTTTTCTGCTCTTAAAGGTCTAGAGGGGTTAATTAACCCTCAACATATGAACAATTGTGAAAGGAACCACTAGGTGGCGCCCAGAACACAGATTCTTCTGTTTCATACAAAACATCTCCGCAAGAAATACAAACCCCAAAACCTGTCAGGGTTATTCAAAGAGAATCGAAAAGTCAGCACACGTTCGGTGACTTTTCATTCTCTTCAATTCGGTGCGATTTGGCGATCCCATTTCGGCGACCCCGCGGTGTATTCAGCAAGCACCACAGGCAGTGGCGTAGCGTGGGTTGTCAGTGCCCGGGACCAGCCAAGAATTGTGCGCCCCCCCAACCTGTGGACACGTTATCATGCCCTGATTCCCTATCCACCATTAGGGCATTGAACCTTTAACTGTGATACAACAACACTCGGGATACTTGGTTCCAGCCAACAACATGTATTCTAGGGTATAACCAGCCGCAGACTTGAAGTTGTGAAAATGAAAGGGTCTTTTTATTCCAGCATAAACAAACACCCACACTTGCCTTCAATCACTATTGCAGGTGATTAAACAAAAAACTACAAATGTAACTAGGGATGCACCGAATACCACTTTTTTTTTAACACTGAGTAACGAGTACTGATATTTTATAAAAGTACTCACCGATACGAGTA